>JAQGAK010000378.1:0-87091 GCA_034696945.1 Lipothrix lubbocki
ATGCCAAATTTCATTGGCCTAGCTCAAAAACTGTGGGAGTAGATAGGGAACGTAGGAAATATTACGGACGGACGGACTGACGGACGGACGGACGGACAGACGGACGGACAGACAAGCGCATCATTGCATTAGGTCTGCTACGCGACCCTAAAAATGCTACTGTACGCATTCACAACTTTACTAATCGGGCTTATATTTTGGAAGTGGGCCAGAAAATATGCCAAATCTTTTCCACCTGGTAATCGTATTGTCTTTAAAAGCCTAATATGTTAACCATCATTAGAGTCATAAAAACACATCAGTAATTTTGAACTATTTTAAAAGGCCCTCTGTGTGTTCCTATCGTTGGCCACCTCCCCTTTTTAGGACAGAAGGCTCACATCACTCTGATGAAATGGAAACAGACTTACGGTCCTATCATTGGGTTACGGATGGGAATTTATAGGTTAATTAACAAGTTTATATAAACCCAATTTAAAATTTTTAAACTAAAAAAATATTTCTTACCATAACTGTTATAATTGTTTAAATAAATGTTTGTATTATTGACCTATTATGTATATGTCAAAATAGAACCGTTGTTTTACAAGATACTAAACTGATTCGGGAAGCCATGAAATTGAATGCGCTTCGAAACCGGGAAATTTGTATGTGACTATCAGTATGAAACTGTAATAAAGTGTCATATACAGGTAATTTTTTTAATTTATTTTAATACATATATTTTAATAAATTTATTTTAATACATTTATTTTAATAAATTTATTTTAATAAATATATTTTAATAAATATATTTTAATAAATTTATTTTAATAAATTTATTTTAAATCTTTAATTTTTTATTTTATTAAATAATTAATTATATTATTAAATTTATGCAAAGTCATCGTCGACTTTGCAAAAAAAATTGAAAAGTGGGGGTAAATTTGCACTTTTCATCTTCAAAAACTGGTTTTACTGTGAAATGAAAAGTGAAGAGTACGTTATAAAGATACGAAAAATTAAAAACAAAAATTGAAAAGTGCAGAGTGAAGAGTAAAAACTGGTGAAATAGGCCCCTGGTCTGCTGTGCTGGTTTTGGTACGCACGTCTAGCTGTTGTCCTATCCTTTTGGCTTTGGTACTCAAGACTAATAACTCCTTTTTGGTTTTTCCAACGATTCTAGTGTATTCTCAAGTGTCCCATTTAACTGCTCATTTTTTGCCTTATTTTGACAAAAATAGTGATTTTTCAGACAAATAACGTATACTTGCATTTCAGCTGTATCAACTGAGGCATGCGTGGATTCCTAAAAATTCGCATATACATAACACAACTTGGGTCCTAATTCATTCGTATTTCTCTTGTGCAACTGAAAATTGCAATTCCAAATCTTTAGTTTCATTTTAAATTACATAACTTGCATTGTGAGAATTTTAAATTATTTTAATACTTGAGTATGAATGAAAGGTATTCACAATTGGAATATCTACTCTCTACGCATCACTACTCCCAAATTTTACAAGCACAACACGTTATTGTATAATATGACATTTGCTTTAGAAACCATTAAACTGCAAGGCATAAAAGATTCGCGCGTGGGCGTGCAAGGAAAACATGCTTCCTTGACATGCATATACTTTATACCATACCATGACACACGAATAATAATTCAAGCTCTTTAAAATAATCAACTTGTAAATTGTGATTCAGGAGACATTAAGTATCATTGTTGTCAAGACTGCATTGGATTGAAAATTTAATTTGTGAAGTTGACGAGTGTATCACGAATACATTTATTTTATTTCAGTTGGCGAAAGCGAGATCTCTGATGCCTAATGGCCAGGTTTAATAAAGTCGCATATTACTCCATACTCGCATGTGTACGTTTCATATATGTACATAATATATCTAGGTATATACAAACTACATAGTGCAGTTTGTTTCACAAGATAATTGAAACAACTTTTGCTTAATCCAACTACTACTATTGAAGTTATACACGCTATAACACTAATAAATTTCCCCCTAAATTGGAAAAATAAATTCTTCGTCTTTAATTGATTTTCAATCTTTTAAGAGGAATTGTAACTTGAAATATATAGGTATTCAGGAGTTTCAGCTTATGCAAGACAACATTACTTTATTAGTGCCACAATTGTAGTATGTAAGTAAGTAATATAAAAAGGAGGTATCGAGTATAGATGTTACACGTAATGCAGATAGTTAATAATGCGCTCTTGTCCTTACCAGAAATGTTTAAGTGTTTAAAGTATTGTATGCATTTGGCTTCCAAGTAGGAACAAAGGGTTAGTGCGTGTGATGAGGACTGAGCTAATACTTAAAGTATACTTTGTTTATTGTTTAAAGGTAAGATTGAATTCAGTTTTTAACGTATGTATATAGTCTTTTACTTGAGGAAATTCTTCTTACATTATTATCTTGTGGTCTTGCTTTTTCTTGTTCCTTACGTACTAACTTATTATCCCATGGGTTTATAATATCATGTGTACTGCTGGTTCGGCTCGAGAGAATGAAAGGACGGCTGTGCTGATTGTTACAACGTGGGCGTGTGTGTGGGTTTCAAGTGTTCACTCCCTTCTTTTTCTTAACCCTCACTTTCAACGTGTTATTGTTATTAACGCAGATCGAATGGCATGGCTCTTATATTTTTTATGCGTAGAGATCAAAACGTTTGCAACTTCTTAGATTGAATATTTCTTCAAAAGTCTGCAGGGAAGCATATGATGGGCACTAGAGATGTACTAGATGGAAAAATTCTATCCTTCTTGTTTTCCTTTATTGTAGCATATCATTTAAGATTGCATTAATGTTTTTTCAAAGCTTTAAAATGAAAGTACCTATGTGTCATTTACCTTTTTTTCCTATTATAAAATGAAAACATTCAAATCTAAAATCTTTTAATACAGTAAATTGTGCTGTATAATTTATTAAAATAGGTCTAAGTAATCACATTGAAGTAAGATTCACCCCAATCAAGTTCCCGTGGTGACTCGGTCGAATCGATTCTAAAAAAATAAAGGTGTGAAGAGACTTGTTGCTTATAACTGTAAAAATATCTCAAAATTAGACAAGACTACCTGCTTGGATGAAGCGCTGGGCTGTTAAAGAGATGCAGTGAGAGGAGTTAATGGAGTACTGATGTAAAATTAGTTTAGAGTAATTTTCCTACTGCTTGTTAAAATTGAGTTGTCTTGATGGATCCGTCGATAAAAAGTTCATGGTGAGATTTTTTCATCTCAGTCAGAGGGTTCATTCATTCATTCCAAGTATCTTCGCCATCAACTAACAGCCTAATTCAAACGTCATGTTAAATAAGGGGACCTTGCCTAAAAGATCTAGATCCCATATCAGTGTGTGTACCTTCCTGAATCAAATATTTATCATGAGTATTCAGTATTTATATTTTGAATCGTTTCAAAATAGAGATGTTAACATTGTATTCCAAGTGTTAAATTACTTACCTACGTATGTTATAGATTGGTTGAATTCTTGAGTAGGAATCCCATATTTCATTTTCACCTTCACCTAAGTTATTAGTCACAGATCGGGCAACATCTTGAATGTACATAACATACATCCATTCATACATATGTACATACAAGCATAATCCATCAATTATCTCTACAACCATTCAACACACAATGTGGTCGGTCAGTACTTAAAGCTTGTGGCACCAAGCTCATCCCAGGGCGTCATCAATGCACAAGGACTACAAGCAAGTTTTGTACATTTTCAACTTATTTTTTGCCTATTTTAAATCCAGATCCCGCAAAACTGATGTAAGATTGGCTAAGGCATGTACCACCCAAGAATTGCCCTAGTGATTCCTACCAGGAAAGTAATGCGTCGAAACTCATCAAAGTTAAAATACGTGGAGATAGACTAAAAGCCAATCATGCTAATGAGAAGAACAGGTGGGCGTAACACAGAATATCATATGCATATATCGTAAAAAGTACATCCATACAAATAAGAGCAAGAAATGCTGCACAGAATAAGGTATTATGTAAAGGTACAAGTGTATCTAGTATATCTAGCAGTATAAGAATAATATTATTAAAGTTATTCGGACTAATGTCAAGGCTTCGGCCCACCCACACTTCTACGTAAAGGAATCAATCTCGAAGATGTAGGTAATGATAGCAAAACATTGTTCCATTCTTGATTTATACTCCAAGACTTGTACCGATAACATGGCAGCCGCACGGAAGACAATCCTCCAACGCTGACACTTGAGTTGACACACCAAGTTCCCACGAGCTTCTTTCTTCAAAAGCTTTTCTAAATATAACATTCAACTACTCCTATAGATTGACCATCTCTTGAATTTAGTGTACCTACAGTAATTTATTGCATTAGTGAATAAAAAATGTAGACATACCATGAGCTTGTAATATGCATGGATGTATCGTATAATTGTAATAATCTTGAATCAATCATTTATTTTCATCGACCTGAGCTTGTAAGTATTAAAAGTAAAGTCGACGATTTGAAATCATTGGAATTTATAATGCACCTCAGCTTTTATCCATCGGACACGTTCACATCTAGGTTTATAGTTGCACAATTCTTTTTTCTAATGATAAGTTTGCCTTTGATCGACAAACATTAATACTTACAGAGTAAGCATACCCAAAACCAAATTAACTTTAGACCAAGAGGTTACAAATCACAGATAATTCCAGCAATTCTGCAACCTGAGTCATTAGTCTTCAATACACTTATTGGCATTGCTGACTTATAGTGGATTGCTACCTGAAGAATGGGATACCTGAAAGAGTTTTGTGACAACTGAGAGGATGATGATTCCTTATAGATTATGCAGCGATAAACTCAGAGTTATTTCTTCGTGGCTTATTGCCACACTAAAGGAGAAATATGTAGTTGAGTGATAGATAGAATGTGGAGATAGACTCAACAAGTCTACTCAAGAAGTCACCCTACTCACCTTATAAATGTAAGTAACCTTTTCAAATCATGGGTTTGGAATTATATACATTACAAATTCAAAGATCAAACATACAATGTATTAGTCAAATAATCAGTGTAGCAATATACATATAGTTTGTACACAAGTATTAAAAGCTCGATGATATGTACGCACGCCGATGGATATGCATGATACTATATCTTTCATGTAATTATACAAATTATAGAAGTCAATATGTGAATTTTCAGAGAGTTCCAGTACCTAGAAATGCAGGAAGGGATTGTAAAGATGTAGTATTGAATTTTTCCCATGAAATTGCTATACATGTTACTCCTGGGAGACTTCCTGAGGTGACCCCTGCCTGCATGCGGGAGCTTATCGGGCGTGTCTTGGCCATAACTCTGAAAATTAATGCGTGGGACTAATCTTCTAATACGATTTGATAGTATCCATTAGATTGGTTTGGCCCACGCCAAAAATAATTGAACACGTTTTTATGCAGTCATGCAGGCCCATCAAAGTTGATGCTTCCTTCCTCTTTCCATAATAGTTACGTAGAATTCCTATATGTCCAGTTACAACTAAGAATTCACAATAATAAGTTTTCACACGGCGTAACTGCAACTGTTCAATTATAAACAATTACTGGGAAACTTTGAAAGCAGGTAATATTTCCTTAAAATTGTTTACCGAAGATTCCGAGACTTTGTTTCTGCGCAGCTATTAATTAATTTTCAGTACTTGTTTCCAATGTGTTGACGTCCAAGAAGTTGACTCACATAGTAACTACCACTAGTTTAGATAATGTATGAACGAGATTCTATTAGTAAAGGTTGTACGTTGCTAACTTAAATATGCAGATAGTCGGTTGGAAGTAGGCGTATAGGCCGTATAGACAATCCTATTACAAGATTCACGATGAATCTCGTACTGGTGAGTTTTTCGAAAGAATAAAAGTAGTTTTCTATAGTCGTGTACTTGATTGTGGATGGATGAAGGTGCTAAGCAATTTAAAATTTGTAGACAGGGAAAAAAGAGGCCGCAGGAAAGAAGATTGAGATAGCAATAATGGGAGGCGATCGTCGTGATATTTCCCTCTCAAAGAAAACACCAAACGTTTTACAGCATACATTCGTGAGAAACAAGTAAACTATTCTCCCGACAAGTCAAACCTTTTTGCAAATAATATTTGCATAAATTCTCCATATCATTGAAATATCTTATACATGTTCTTCAATCTCTTCGAAACTTTATTGCCTCCAGTCAGCCTATAGTTTGTTTACAACGTATAATCAGCTTCAGCTCTCCAGCAGGTTTCCAAGTACTCAAGGAAATAAGCTGCATACGTGAGCACTAAAAGTAAAATGATTTCCTTCTCAGTTTATTCTCTACGAAACTCTTTCCTTATTGCATATACATCTTCTACGTAAGTACGTACTATGTACAAAAACATTCGAAGTTTATTAGCAAAGCTTAGTGCACTAGCTGTACCTATATAAAAACATGCATATCTACTTATATTATGTCCGAAATCTCCTCGGTACTTTGTTTTATATACCATGCAGATTTTATTGTTTTAGTTTAGACGGAAATAAATCCTCCACGAGATTCTCTTTTAAAGCTTTTCAAAAGTTTACATTTCCATTTGTTTTGTTTATGCCGGCTCAATACAAAAATAGTTACTTTCCTTCAAAACCACTTTTCACTATGAAACTAATTTGATTAAAATCCGTGCAATTTACTTTATTTGCTACAACTGTGGAATCAGAAACCTAATCTTATATCAGTTTTTTCTTCCATTACCCAGCATTAAAACACTTGTGCTTTAAGAATAGCAATCCGTATTTATCGCTGACTCCATTCGTTTCCTGGAAATGATGTCCCAATGGAAAAATAGGATTGATATCAGTTCAGAGCCAAGTTATTCCCACAGTGCTCAAAACTGTAGTAGTACATTTAGCAAAAGTTTCAATGCCAACCAAGAATTCTTAAAGCCTATTGGTTGCAATCTACAAATATAGGCATTACTCAAAGAAGCAAAATCATCTCCTTTAGGACAAAGGAGGATTCGTACTATATGTCTAGATTTTAACAGTAGTTGCTGTTGTTCCCAGATAATATTTTGATTCTGGGTGTATATAGTAGATTTAATTGTAAACTTTTGTGACAGACCCCCAAAGCTCTCCGTCAGTCATGGCGAATATCATTAGAAGGCAGTCAGTCAAAAATGTTCCTCCTTTTCACAACAGGGAGTCGATGGAAACAGGTATCTGATTTCCTCAAAAAATCTCCTTCTAAATTCACCCATTTGTCAGTGTCATTTATTCAGTTTGTTGGTTATTCATGTCGCAGAGCGTGTTTTTTAGCTTACTACACACAATAACAATGTGTAGAGATGCACACACACCATGCACTATGAATTTCTCGATAGCCACAGTAATTATACATATATCCATTATAGTGTGTATCTATGCATGTGTAGATGCTCATTGTGAAATCATACGTTCACCACAACTTTCAGTCACGAAAAATACAGTGTGACATTGTCGAAATATAATACGGTCTGTATCTCTCTCCTTCTCTCTACAGCGTATGACACATAACCCAGTGTGATGAAATACAGATTTTTTCACAAGATTCTGAATTTACGGACGTGCATGAGTTGACGTTGCTGTGCTCACTTGCACGTACCCACATAGGTAGTCACTTTTATTTATGTAAGAGCACCTTGTGCTTATAGTGTGGAGGAATGTAAAAAGACCTGCCGTGCAGTTCATATATCCAGAAACGATTAGCAACGGTGCGACACCAAGGCCTTGTGAGGTTATGTGTGTGTAAAAGAGTGTCTAAACAAGTAGCATGTCACCAAGACGACAAGGTTTTTTGTCCCATTCATTACTAGAATCTTGAGAATTCCTCACCATTCGTCTTTCCTCATTCTGTTTGTAAATGTGTCTCATTTCCCTATAATATCATGCCCTTGTCTCCTGAACACAATTTATGACACTAGTTGTCTACCTGTGTGTAGCGTACACTCGTCACCAGGCCCATCATAATAGTCATCGTGGTGTCACCTCCTTGTAACCTCCAAGCATGCTGTATGGATTTGTTGCGTAATGTAGAACTAGCAGGGTTGGTGAGTAAATACTAGTCGTCCCTTTTGCTCCTTCATCAAATTTCCAGCGTCCCTTGAGCTCATGCAAAGACCAATCTCAAAAGAAAGTATGAATAATCTCACAAGATAAAACTATTTTTATAGGAATTTTTTTTAGTTTTATAGCAATAGTCGTATTTGTTGGTTTCGATTTAGAATGTGTTTTATAGGGGCAATTATCGAAGCACTAAAGTCAGCTCCTTAAAAACTACTGCACGTACACCTCAATATCATAGGTGTGCATCTTTGTCAGTCGAGAATTGTCATCGTGGGAGTTGTTATTTTACTTTCATTAAAATTTAGCAAGACTCAGGTAACGAACAAAACGTGTTCAAGAAGCATCTTTTCTTGTTAATGTCTAGGGAACAGAAAAAACATTTAGTGAAAAAATAATAAAAGAGAATCCCACGCTGATGTCAACTGCTAGTCAGTCAAAGAATTGAACGTGCTAGATTGAAAACAATCAGAACATCCTTGAGAGGTCGAGCCATCAACTGGGTATATGGTAAATTCAGCATGCTTAAATCTACAATTTGTCTGGCGAATCTTCGCTGCCATATAGGCGGACACACAAGCCAGTGTATGCATACAAAGCGTGTCGTAGAGCCACTACAGTTATATTGAATAATATTTTATACGATTAAATAAGCTTATTAAATTGTTACTTGTACTCTGCAATCTATTCTTTCCAAGATAGGTACATATAGTTCGGTCTTTGCAAGCATCAAAGCATCAAAGTCAGCATGTATTCGGAGAGCTATTCGTTAATTTTATGCAATCCGACTGTACTATATCATATATTTCACAAATCCTCCTTTGTTTGTGAGATGAGTTTCGCCTACACACATGATTGTTCTCTTTGCTGTCACTCATCTTCTTTCTCTCTCATCTCTTTCTCACTTGATATACGCATTACCGAGCAGTAGTTAAGTCTCCAAACAAAAAAGTAATCGAATCACAAAGATTGCATATAAACTAAAAACAAACATGTTTTAAAATGTTTATTTTATGCAAATAGCATATATACACTGTGCCCTGTGCGACTACAAAATGCTCGCTGTTAGAGTGTATTACGTACTATAAGATATGAACACAATGTCTCTGACAACTTTTCTCTTTCTATCAGCTGACAAAATGAGCATCACAAGAGCACACACTATACCAGTTCAGCATAATACTATGCATTTTATATAACATGAAATGATAACCTCATTATATCACATCAACGTGGTAGTTGAAGACTTTCCAACATCTTCTGAATGTAAATGCTTGTTGAATGTTGTTAATTGTTAAAAAATAGTTTCAAGTAAAACGTAATGACCGGCCTTTGATAACAGGAAACGATGGTTGTTAGAAGTTTGAAACAATATTACTACTATACTACTACTATACTACTACTATACTACAAGGTTCTATGGGTGCTGTAAGTTGTTCAATGTGTTTCGTAAGACCCTAATGAAGATATTATTTGATGGCTAAATGCAATTAAAGAGCTTGAATAGTAATTATATAGAAGTTGCTTTTTGTATAGAGCAACCAGTAGATATAAGATAATGTATTCAATATGCGTATATGTGTCTTCACTACTTAATAGCATATTACTATTCTGTACAATGCATGCAATGTTAGTGATTAAGTACTCCAATAAATTGTAATAATGCACTTTACAAACCTCATAGCTATTTAATTGAATCTCAAATCAGCCACCATTGACTTGATAGTATACTAACTTAGCTTGATGTTAGTAGTATCGTACTAGTTAACACCTTACCATAGTGGATTCTTTATGTATCCATATAATGTTTAGCATTGCCCTCTTGACAAAAAGTTTAAAATTCCTTGGTACAACCAAGCTGATAAGTAAATATATACATATGTAATTACCTGCTCGAATGATTAACGAAAAAATGTTTTAGTTGTAATGTCGATACCCATAAGTATTCTGATTTCCTCATATTATACCAACCTCAATAGTGTATTCACCGAGGTGTAATCCCTGGGATAAACTCAGGTTGCTTTCAAATCCCTCGAACAGCAAAACTTTTGATACTATGGTTAGGGTAGCATACATACATGTGGGGCTACGTTGTTCATATGGGGTTTGTGTAGTACTCATGTGTATAACTTTTAATAATTTAGAGTACTGTCTAGGGCTGTTATACACAGTTGAGGTTGTGCATAAGACTATTACACTTAAAGTTATGCATAGAATTTTTTGTCTCAAGTGGAATTAAAAGTAATAATGATAATTGTTACTTTCTCAAGATTTTACTCCTGGATTAATGAATGCTGTTTGTCGTGTAGTTAAAAGCTATGCAAAATGCATTTGACACCACCGTGTTCATGCCATGTTGTAACATAGGGGCCATTTTGATAACAGACATTATTTTAATAAAGTATTTATACATGCTTGGTAGTCGTAGAAAGGTTCTTAGAATTCTTTTAACTTCACTGAGAGAAAATAGGATTAACTTGAGCCATTTTCATGTCAAAATTGTTTGAAGAGATGCCGTGTACTTACTGCCTTATTGTGTAAGTATGGTGTATCCATTTGTACTCAGAGTAGAAGCCCTATTTACATTGTTTTATTTAGGTATCTACATTAAGTTTTTGATCCAATGTGTGCATTGAGTACTGTTTACATTACGTTCATAAGTACATCTTGCCAGAATTAAATGAAAGCTGACTCCATTAAGAAATCTTGTTTAATTCTGTTTTTATAAATTCCGCATTTCTCTCCACGTCCCGTTTTCTTTATGTCACTGACACAACACAAACAAAATGCTCATAATCACTAAACCTGAGAGTGTTACAATGACCGCGTGGCTAATATTTTTTCTCTGTACTATATAGCTTATAATCTTTGTATCTCTCCTCTTAAAACACAAGCCTCTTTTTGTACAGAGTAGAGACTTATTGCACTTAAGGAAAACACTGTAAACTAGAAATTTGTTGAGGCTTTTTGTTATCCATACACGTAGAGTAGCGTACATTGCAAGAGCTTCTGCTTTGAGGGCAAAAATTCAAGAATTTCTTATATTTTGTATTGGTAAATACATGTATTTTTTAATTGCTGTAAACATATCTGAACAACATCAAATAATAAAAGTACACCTAATAAAATATTGTTGCAGAGAATGATAAGTCTAGTGTCTAAATTTTCACATGTGAATAAAAAAATGTAAATCTTAGGTTATGCGTGTTTACATATACTTTAGAAGACGCCGGCATACTTATATTTATAGATGAAGAGAGTGTGGGTATCAGATATCATCTCATGGCTCAAAGTAGGCGGCGTGACGGAGCAAATTTTTTCCTATACCTGTCCAACGATATTTTCATTTGTAATTTGATCAATGCAAGTTGTTACTTATGAGTGTAACATCCTCTCTTTCTCTTATCTCCTCGCATCACTTTTTATTACTCCTCTCTTGTCGTTCCAAAGCAGCCTGCTAGACGTGTGTCTGTATAGAAATTCGACAGGCAATCACAAGTTTTTAACTTGCATGCTAAAATCCATTGGTATATACATATAAGGATACATATAATCTTATAATGCTTGATATACTTAAAATAATTGATCAAGCAACTGATCATTCCTCAAGCAAGAGGTTATGTATATATGCAGGTATTGCTGCAATTTCTAATTATTCAGGTTAACAAGTGAACTTACCTAGGATTTCTATGCTTGCAAATCCACTGCGATACAGAATATTCCCTACGATTTATTTTGTAGGCGCTCTTTACTCGGACACCCACACATACCTGACAGGGATTGAAACCAGAAATCTTAATATTTACTCTCGTTAAAATGGTTGAGATTGATCAGAATAATGTTTGAGAATAAAAATGAATTTATGACACCCAGCAGTATGTTTATAAAAACGTGATCGTTCCCTATGACATGGAAAGGTAATCAAAATGTAAAAGAGCTAGATGGAATAATTCTGCGGTGATAATATTCTCGTACATATGCATACCTCTGGCTCAACCAGAACATGGTCTCTCTTCAGTGTATATAAAAGCAAAGACCTCTATTGTAAATTGAATCCCATAAAGTTCAGTAGTGAGGACAAAGACGGTGATAAAGTACTCTTGGATCAAAACTCAGAGCAGGAAAGTGTTAGGGAAGGAATATCCTACGAGAAGGGTGATTACCGGAGGCTATTTCGGACTTAAGGACACCCTGCCGTCTTAGTAGGGTGCACCCTTGCTGAGTTCTCCCGTCGAGTTCCACGCCAACAGAATCCACTCGCGATGTGTATCTATCTATACACTGGATCCAGTCAAGCGGTCAAATGTCGTGGGAATGCAAAAATTTCCACATCAATTTCCTAAGCATTTCTAGCCCATTTCTAATCACAGGCATTGTTTTCATAATATCAAGGCAAGAGGCAAGACATAAAGCGCTTCACTATTATATCCCACATTTCTATAACATCATAAATAATATTGCTTCTGCACACAATTAGGTACGAAATAACATTCGGAAATATTGTCCGGACAATATTACAGATGTATAAAGTTTTACAATAGCTCGTACTTTAAACAAGAGTTGCTTTATAAGTTTCAAGATATAAACTTTCAGTTTCCTTTTTACAACATGCTCAATTCTGCGTAACCTACTGACTGACAAATTACCACCAGAAGAAGCAAACATAAAGATAGAATCCAAATATTGTGTATATAAACGTATATATATGCATGTTACTACAGTAATTACATATGTAGGTATGCATGTGAGCACTTGTATCAACCATTATTGATGACCTCTTATTGACTTTTGCATTTTTCCGGTCTCCTTGAATTCCCTTTGTTTATTCATCAGAAAATCAACAGAGCGAAAGGAAAACACAAGTTGTTTGCACACATGTGAACATTTTTAATATGGGGACTGTTCGTAAAATGATTAGCACGTCGCTTAAGTCAGAGATGGCTAAATGTGATTTTGAGATCCGATGATATGCAAATACGCTTTAAAATTTCCTTATTGCATATTTCAATGTATCAACCTACCAATGTATTATAGCGTTTACACGTGGGTATTTACATACAACTGATATATCCATATGTATCGATGTATATTATTACTCTATTATATTACTGGACTAGCTAATGTAAGTATTGCTTGGCATAGGATCGTCTATTGTGGCCAAAGGGAAAAGTCTACATTTACTTTATTTACCACTAACAAATAATTATTGACGGTAGATAGTATCCAAGGCTTACGCAAGTTAATATTGAAAGAATTTGTTAGGAGAGTAATTTATAGATTTCAAGCGAACAATAAGCATTAAGTACAACGTCAATGCCAACATATATTCGGTAGATATTACAATCCACATTGAGTATTTTTCCACAGAATTTCATCTTGCCGACAGCCGACGGAACAACAGTAATATGAAATGAAAATGTTATTTTTATAATTCAGGAAGTACGCACCATTATTGTTTGCAGTTGCGTACCTTCTTCTTACCTAACATAACAAAAGTATAAAAGTAATTACACCTGCAAGTATATATTACCAACTAATATTTTCTTCCCATGCATTATCCACATGAGCTGATCCGAAAATTGAATGTGTGGCTATTTGCGCTGCTCTATTTCAAAAATAGAAGTTTGGAAAGAACATTTGCACCGGAAAGAGACAGGAGGAAATTGGCTTTTTCATTTTTCCCAGCTTCAAGGCATGAAAGTTCCTGAATTCTAACTTTTACTCCACGAGCAGGACTTTATTGGACTATCTGTAGATATAGAAACATCACAAGCACACATGAACTTGTGCAATGTTCATACTGTGAAGGTCACGACAAGTACAACAAAAATAACATAACATACATATATGTTCGATTCATTCACCTGAGCCGACTTTGGCATCCTTAAATATCGATTATCTGGCTTGAACAGCTCGGTAGATAATGTATATTTGTATTATGTACTAATGCCGATGTTAAGGATTTATTTTAAAAGTTACGTGGAAGAAGGCGTAGAAATTATTTTATTTTATTTTCGTCGAACTTTCTGATACAACTTGTGTATATATCCTTCATCAGCGCACAATCAACAATAAGACAATCAACGTCTACAAAAAATAATAAGCAAAGTTGAGATAAAGTAGGTTTAATTATATCAACGGGTACACTTGTGATACTAATACTCATGGTTAATATACAGAAAAAAGTGTCATAATGTTTTGGTAATGTTTACAGAAGGTGAAGGGTTTTGTTTATACTGCGGTCAATACATGTCGGTGAATTCAAAGGCAACTGTGTGTTTAATAAATAAATCCCTGCACGCGCACCAAGTAAATAACAAGAACAGGAAAAAGAGCTACCTTTTGATCCCTCAACTCATTGTGTTTATATACTCTCACACATTACACCCTAGTAAACATGAAGTGACTTTGATGCCGAAATCACGATGAGTTAACGGAGCGTGACTAAAAGGCACGCGACTCCAGGCACGACTCCTTAAATTATCATTGTTTCTACTTGCTGAGGGCGACAAGATTACCACCTTACATACTTGGAATTATTTCCCCTATAAGACTATTTTCGAAACAAATTCTTATATCAATAATCATAAATATTCACATGATTTAGAACATGACGTTGTAATTAATGCAGGATATAGTTGGTATCACACACGCCCATATATTTTTCCACGGACTTTATCATCAAAACCTCACGGTTTTAACCTTTTACAGTTTCTATTTACAAAGGTTATGACTGAACGACTGACTCTTTTTGTTTTAATATAGCTCTTGTCAAATTCTGAAAGATTTAAATTTCACAAAGAATTTTTAATCAAGGCTTGTATCTTAAATTAACAGTCGCTTATTAACTTTATTAACTGTTATTCCATGATCATGCCTAATCTATTATCATATTATGTTGTATGTTAAAGGCTAGACAAAGGAATTCAATGGAAAGCTTTCTAAAAATAAACTTATCACTATCCCGGCTTTGTTTCAGGTGAATTCTCGGTAATTGTTGGTGATGAACATGGATTTTAAAAGTTTTAGCAGTCATTTTTGCCAACTGAATCAGCATTATTGTAATTTTGCAAGCAAGATTTTAATTTTAGCAATTCATGCTTATATAGATATATTATAGCAGACCTCTTGTTACCTTTGAGTTCATTGTTTCTGTACACATGACGCTTCTAAAATGTGTGTCATAGTTTCAATGATTTTGCATCTTTTAATTGGCACAAACTACTTAAACATTGTACTTGCAAGCTTCAAGTCATTCATTCCAATGTTTTTCATTTCAATTTACAAACTCCATTTCTGGCCTGAATCATTTACTTCACACACTCGCTGTTTCCTGTTGTTGCATTGCAGCCTAACCTCATTCATTCATATGTTTTCAAGCCTGACAATGTGCCAATAAACAAAACGTTCTGAATGAACAGTATGTATATTTTACTGTCATCCATAGTAAACAGTATGGCTACTTATACTGGATTTAAATTTATTTATAGTGCAGGAAGTTTGCGCTGGTGTGGAGTATGTAAATATCTTCCTTGGGATTTTTTATATGATACTAGAGACCTTCAAGTATTTTTGATGGGTGAGATCAAGCAAAGTGCATCATATCTTATTTAAAAGAGACGGAGGCTCTTCATTGACTGTAGCTTTTAGAATGTATTGAGCAAAGTATTTTAGCACTCTAACAAGGTGCAAAAAGATTAGAAGAGACCTGATAGGAAGACGTCCGTCAATTGAATACTAAAGTTTATTTGTATTTTGTTAAAACTGTACCATGCTCCGATCCATATAAATTCAGTTTCAAATCTGTATATTACAAAGTTTAATAAGTGTTGATGCCGACCTTAGCTTAAAGAGATAAACTAACCGATGTAAATTCATAAAAATGTTATTTATGAAAATAAATGTTTTATTGCATTACTTCTTTAGAAGAGTGGATTATCAACCGTGACGCATCAGGTATCTCTACCAATGTAAAGAATTTTATGATTATGTAAACATAAAATAAATATACATTAGCATATTTTTATCTTTGTAAGGCTTACGCCGAAGCTCTGGCACCAAGCGTGATACTTCCACATATGCATAATTGTCAAGAATTCATATACAAAAGATTAGGTGATGCGTTTGTACATAGACACATAAATATGTTGAAAAGAATATCACTGCAGACATATGACGTTTATAGCTGATAACAATGTGAGGTATTAACACAACATAATGACTTTAATATAATTCGTTAAAATTCATGAGGAGATTTTAATGGTGCTCATGTAGTACCCATGCATTGTGCCAGAGACGTCATAATAAAAGCAGTAAGAGACTCTAATTGCTTATTTATTAGCCCATTCCAAATTATAAACATTTCACCAGCGGAGCATCCAGTTTTATAGAATAGTCACAAACACACCTTTGAAGTGCTATCACTGATACTTATAAAGTAGTAAAATGATGCCTTTAAAGTAGCCAAAGGATACCTTTGGAGTCCAAGTTACCTTTAATGTAGAATCAAAATTACTTATAACTTACAGCGTGCAACAAAGTCGCAAACGTGAGAACTTGTAATGATAGTAGAATTACTTGTAGCGATATGCAATAACTTATCACACTTTAAACATCATTTCCTCATTAGGCTCATAGTTGCTACAGCTTGGTCAGTGTCCTTCTATAGACACCAACCTGTCATCATTATCATGTATAGTTGACTTTTTTCCAAATTAATAATCATTGTCGCCATCTTCGAGTCTAGGATAGTTGTTCCAAACTTTCTGCCAATTTGAGCATAAGCATGAATATTATTGATACTTAATACTTAAACATAGGCCTGGAAACCTTTGATCATCAATTTAATTAAAATGATAGGAACTGCTCAATGGTGTGGAACACCAGACGAACGACATTACTTGTCGTTTAACCAAATATAGGCATGGGTGATTTTGAACGGTATTGAAAATACTGGTATGAGCAACTGGCAAGCTGTTACTTTGTCCACAATCATGGTACATACCACACATTAAGTCATATTGACATTTCCATCAGAGCACACTTGTTCGTATAGGCCTATGATTTCTTTCGAAACAGCAATATATTTGAGGATTCTAATGGAACGGGTTACATCGATCGCATTGACTGTTTTTAATAAGTTCGAGAGTGAATAGAAAAAAGTAGACACTGTAAATCAGAATTCAATCAGTGAAACAAAAAGAGCGTACATACACGTCAAATGTTTAATAAAATCTCAAAGTATTGAATTTGTTAGTTCAATATCCAGGCAAAATCACACATTCTTATTGGGGTTGTTGCTGCATTGTTAAATTCTCTACCACATTGTCAATACTATTACGTAGTGTACATTATATTCAAAATAATAAATGAAACAATGAAAACTGATGGACCCGTAAATCTTGTCAATTTAGAAACTCTTCCTTTTAAAACCACCCACTGACAACTATCAATCCATGTATTTTAGTAAAGTTGTGAACACATTTAGACTAGGTGTCTATACCTTATTGAGTTGTTGCAAGCGGAGACAATATATAAGTCCAAAATGGAAAGTTGTGCAGTTGAAAGACTAATTTGTTTGGTGTTTTGAAGTTATAATTGAACTGATTTTTAGCTCAGTTTACAAACAATTACCTTTGCTGTCAATGCATGTAAGAACAGGAAACACTCTGCTTTCAGGATATTTATGATGCTATACAGAACGTTCGAGAATTGCAGAGGTGTTGAATTATACATTGTAGGCATTCATACAGTATCCTTGCTGTATGACACATGCAGTGTAAAAGATGTACAACGTAAAAAAAGATTTTCGGCCGTTGTGACAAAATAAATTCGTTTCATAATGAAAGAACAAGAAAATACAAAATTTACATTGCAGAAAAGAAGAATTTCTATTAGTTGTTAATTTCCACACAGTCAAAGCTTACTTGAATTTGAGGCAATAAATAGTGCACTGATTTTAGAACCTGTCAGTTTTTCACATTGACTACAAGGATATGGTTAGAATACATGTACACTGTAGAATAAATAAAAACAAGCTTGTTTCTTTAGGATTTTTTATTTCATTGAAGTATGGAATTCACCGTGAATTTTAAAATACCAAATTACCTCTTGTAATGGTGGAAGCTAACAAACCTGTGCTTATGAATTCATCCAAGTGATTTCTATACATACATAATATGTTTTATATTCAAAATACAATAGATTTATTGAATCAGTAGGTGTTATGTAGACAACTTGTATATATGCAGTCTACTTAAAATCATCACAATAAATTTCGCAAGGATCTAAATTTTCTAAATGTACGGAGAGTAAACGATGACAGAGGGGAAAAAATACAGAAACTGACTTGACCATATTTGAGCAAAACTGCCTCCCAAATTGATTTCACGGTTGCAGGGCCCACATAACCAGGTAAATAATGCGACACTCATTGGTATCTTTCACTATAGCCTCTCTCCTTCTCATCTCCTCCAAACATTAAAGCCTAACATTTTCTACTTAGCTCAGTTTTTACGTTCAATTTACACTGCGTTACTTTGCTCAACTTACCATTCATTACTGCCTGTATGGGTATCCTTTTTGACTTGATGTGATAGATGACTCATTGGCTTATAGTGTCCTTAAAAGGGAGCCTGCACTTGTTGTTGTTTGGGTGTCATCTGATCGTGTGTGGTAACGCCATGTTCTTCCATTTAGGATCCTCAATACTTTATTTGCCTGTTTTTGAAATGTAGACCTAACTGTTTGCAAAGCTTCTTTCCATTTTTTTTCAGACTATTTACAGTACATTATTACTTATGTCATGAGCAAAAACAATATATATTTCAAATCCATATGTTTTTGTAGAACAAAAATTTATAGTATTGACTGTCGTCTCTGCTAATCAGAATTAAATATTGAAGTAGTGTGTATGTTCACCTTGTTACATAGATACCATAATACATTCAAGATATAAAATATTTATTATAGATTAGCCTTGGTATTGAACGATTTTATATACTTGCTGAGGAAACTTTGAAATGTATTTTTTTTACAATTTGACGCGAAGAAATTATGGGTGATAATACTGTTCACGGCTATTTGGAAATTACGATGAGTAGAATACACATGGAGATTATGCTATTGAAAACGTTGTCAGTGTGTACCAAGGATGAAATAATGTTGGTCTGAAATTCTATTGTTGCATAATGATATGTGAAAATGGCTGCGTCTAAAATACAGATAGATCTAGTGCATGCAGGCTTAGTTTTAGAGAAGCAATGTCGGTCATTTCTCCACAACAACGTGCAATATTGTATTGTCCTGAGACGTTTTAGCTTTATAGTGGAGAATAAGTTGCTAACAGTGAGATTGTGTTATATACATGTAATTTTGTGTGGGAAGGGAATGGGTTACTATTATCTCTATGTATGGAGCTCGTGGAAATTAATGCAGGGATGAGATGAAGTGAGCTGCAACGTATACTCAAGATTATTATGATTATTACCATTGTTATCATTAGGATTATTTACGAGAATGCGACTTGCCTCAGACGTTCAACAGACCTTTTCATTCCTGGGCTAGTACAAAATATTTTTGACACTATAGGTACAGGTCTGTGAATATAAAAGGAAGGTACCACACACAAGCTTTAATTGTCGTATGTATGTATATGTTTCATAGAAGTGCGGATCATTTAGTCTTATAAGTGAGCGTCCAGGTTGGTATATACATGCAACTAACTCTGTAACTGAATATCGTTCATTGGTCGTGTATGTAGATACACACGTTCTAGCATATTATAAGTTATCAATTGGTCATGCAAGTATAACATTCTTACATATAAACATACGATTTGATCACACAAGTGTATTCAAGTATAGCAGACGCATAATTAAAAATACAGATATATCATACCGACACGAACATGCATAAGCACATCATTCAGGCATATAATCACAATCAACTTAGCTTGAGCTTACTTTTTAGCCGAATAATAATGTTTTAATGCAAATGAAATGATGCCTTGCGTTCTGATGTTAATATTCGCTTTATGCAGGCCATCATTTCGGGATCCTATTGTTGCCGTGTGTTAAAAGAAAGATCCTCCATATCACCAAAGATTTGTCGCAGGCATAACAATAAAACCAACTCACTGACGACCGCCTGTGTTTGCATTCCCTCTGTAAAAAAGTAGTGTTGTATAGCACAGAAACACACAAACAGCGGACGTCTATCACCAATTTTGTTTTTTTGTTACAAAGATTATTTAGATTTTATTGGCTTATAATGTTTTACAAACTTGCGTATGTACAATCACCCAAAACAATGTAACGGCACCGAGCAGAGCAGATATCCACGCACCCATACACCTCTACCGTTTATTAAGCTCTAAACAACTTTGGTGGCTTCCATACACAACCAACGGAGTTGTCAGATAGATGTAATGATATGCAAAGATATGATGCTTAAGTACATTTTTAAGCATTTGGACACACTGGACTACTCATGACAGTAAATGTTTTGGGCTACTCAAATTTGTACATTGTATGTGAGTTAAATTTTCTATTAAAATTTTCTATGAGCAATAAACCTTCCCATTGCACTTAATATATGCATTCCGACCAAATTTACGATTGTGTCTTCTCCTTTGTGAGTGTCTAAAAGGAACCGAAACCTAGCGACACGTCCCTATTTCCCTATTACTTTATTAAACAGCTGTCGAACCTTAACATGGATTTGAAGAAACTTTCCGACTTCAAAAAAATACATGAAAATGCAATAGTGCAGAACATCAAACTACTTTTAAAATCTTAGAAAATGACACATACATACGTAAGTTACCTTTATGATCCGTAGATCTCACCACCACACAAACAAAGAAGACTGAAGTTTTACAACCGAGTACACTACAGCCGGCATGTGTAATATATTTATAACAGATTCCTTGGGAATGCAAGGCTAAAGCTAATTGTAAGATCGGTGAAAGGAATGAACTGAGAATATTTTTACATATAGTGCGTATACAGCAAAAGAAAGTCACACAATTTAAATAGTACGCATAACGTATCAAGAATTACCCACTAATTTAGAATGCAGAGGTGAGCAAAGTTCAGTCATGGTGAGAACAGATTTATTGGGATTTAATGAACCGGATTCAACATTATGGCTTATGGCTCCTCGCATTTTCTCATTCAAACTCTCATGTGAATGCCACACACAAACATGAAGGGAAGAACTGAAAGGGTCATGAAATGCACACTTTGTGAGCCACCTTTAAGAAGTTTTTATTTATAGCTTGGTTGTGGTGCCTACATGCTCTGGCCCTGTGGTTGTGTGACCCCAGCTCATATATAACAAACAATGCGCAAGTGTTGTTGGTTGTGTATGATATTAAAAAAGACGAACAAGAAATTTATTGTCGAACTGTCGCCCACTAGTGTCCTATTATTATTTTAATAACCAATGGGATGTGACCTAATAGCTGGGTTTTCGTAACTATTTGTTCGACTCTAATCTCTTATTATTATTGTTGGTTTAAGAGCATGAGCACAATAAATATGTTGCATTTAGTCCACACACTTTAGTGAGCTTCGTGGCTTTGTCAATATAAATGTATTTTATATGCCAACAATAAATCTAGTGCACGTAGGTTACTATAATTATTTAAGTTATCGTTGGGTTATCATCAATTTATAGCATAGGGAATTTTCATATGAAAAAAAATCAAAAGAAATTGTGGGTGGATCTTATTCAATATTCGACATAACAAATCCCCAGCGGTCGAAATCTGAAGGCCATTCATGAATAAAAAATATATTTGATGACATAAGGAATCATACTTAATAGCGTAGGTACAAGCAGTTATTTTGAGGTCTTTGAAAAGTCTGCATGTATCCTGCCGTATTTGTTTTTTTTTTGTAGCTTTTGTGCTTCAGGATTATTAGTTTATACGATCTGTGTGCACACGTGGTGGTGCAATCACGGGACTTGAAAACACTTCATTTTAATGACATAAACACGTAACTAATCTATTGTGTAGGAAATGATTCTTTAGAACTTGTTACCCTTTAAGTAATATTTTACGACGTTCCAATGTGTTTGCGGTCTGTTTGTAAACTTTATTTGTGAAGAAATTATAGTTGGCTTGACCATCAATTACCAATAAAATAAGCTGTAAATTCTCATTGGAAACAGTGTATAACTACTACTTCAAGTACTACGAGGAAGGTTCTCTCTGGTGAGATGGTAAACTTGTTAGTGAGGACTATATACATACAATAAGGCGTGCTTCCTCCTTGAGGGGAAAGATTCCACTCCAATGGTAGGTATGTATGTTTCGCTCCAATAACCAGATCACCTGTTAAACATGCATTTGAACTACAATGTCCATTTATTATTAAGCACGCTTTTCCTTATAAAAACACTAGTATACAAACAAATCCAGTATAGTGTATTTAGCAGCAGCAATCATTTGGTCATCAAACCACGAGGAATTAAACTCTACAGTACATAAAATACTTGTAATTTAAAGATTACCATATTTAGTAAGGGTATAATTGAAATATCGCAGAGTTTTCATCCTTATCTCATTAACGATTAAATTTTTATTAGAGTGCCCATATAGTTGTTATAATTAAGTTTATTGAATAGTATATCCCAGACTTTTAGCAACACTTTAATAAATCCATGATTAACACTATGAATTTTTGGTCACGTTCATAAACTTGGCTTATGTTATGCTAAAAAGCGAGACTATTGAGATACAAGCATTGTATGAATGTCGTACTTGTATTTAAAGCCCGGATTTCAAAATCTATAAGCTGACTTGATGTTTTATAGCTCGTAATAATAATTTGTAGAAGAACAAAGAATTTTTATATGTTTTGTTATACTTTGAATGTGCGTATGTAGTATATCAATATAGTTGATTGGAATGTTATGACTAATGACAAGCATTATGCTATATGTACATAAACCGGAATGCTAAAAGATGTATAGCTACTACATATTACGATCAGTGGAACGAAATGAATCGAAATTTATAATAAATAATATCAATAAGAGAATGATGAGAAAACGCAACATGACAAATGTTTGTCTAGGAAAATATGAAAGCGATGAAGAGATAGAATCTGAAAGGATTCAAGCTGTAGTATACCTCACGTTGACTTGTACACCATTAGACAGGACGACATGTGGCTTACAATTACAAACCTATAATGTCCACGTTACAATAAACACTTGAATCCATACGTATGCGAAGCTTGTAGGATCCCTGTTCAGGAAAGATAATAAGGGTATAATAGCAAACTTCACGGATTTGCATATCTCAACAGAATAATTTATCAATGAGATATGTTGTTGTTAAGTTCCTTCTGTCCATAGGCAAGATGCAGGCTATTCGAAGTAGCAAGTGCTATGTGTGTATTTATTATTGTACATTCCAAGGAGGCTGGTATTTATAATGCTTTCCAGCCTTTATCGTAGAAAATTAGAGCTCTAAGGGGTAATGGAGCTACCGGTAGGAAGCATCTCATCAAGACATGACCTCTGACTTGGAATAATGTGTGCCTCCAATTTTAATTCTCGCTTCGTCCTACTATCCCTACCGTAATCAAGCGTTTTACAAACACTTGGATGAAGGTAACTTTTTGCTGTGTTTATCTTATATACTTATGTGTGCTAATGGCGATGGAGCTATCGCTATTATAATACTTTAAATTACTAAATTTTTATTGATTGTCTAACCCGTCGACTTTCTGTTTCTAACTTGTGTAGTAGTGTAGTAGATACACAAAAACAAGCAATAGTGCAATGTATATGCACGGGTCAAATTCTCATTATTGCAGTATTCTCATCGCTCACAACTCCCCATGCACTCTGCTGGGTCTGAGAAAATTACGGCGTCGGTTGTAATAATAGCAAGTCTGTACTCATGCAAATCCTCAAGATTATTAAACTTCGACATTTATTACTGTACAATACACAATCAATACTACACACACACAGCAACTGTGAGCTGACCGTGGTTAGATCACCACACACAAAACAATCGATACTGTTCATACTTTTCGTGTAGTATATAATGCAGACAATAATTGTTACAAGCCAACAAGAAATTGCACTTTACAGCTGTACACATACATTTACTGCTACAAGATTTGACAATAGTGATTCCGAGAGTACTCACTTCATCAAGCTTCATGTACATATAAACCCTTCAATGAGCAGTATGTATACATACTGTGTATACCTGAAGGATTTATGATGCATTTGAGGCTCCATTGATATTACGTGCTCAAAAGCTTGGGGGTTGCTAACACGTTACAAATTACAATCAAACTCATTCAACTGTCCAAACACATTATACTGCTCATCATAATAATATCGATTTACTAATCATAATAACAAAATAATAATTTGAAATGGCGCACATAAATATTTTTGGACAGTGTGTAGTCTTTAGCACATACATATCTATGTATACCATCCTGTCAAACTTTTAAATGTTTTGTGAACACACGACGAGTATCATGCGGAATTTATATGAAGGTAAATCTACATACGAGTCCTTATGTATTTGTTCGCATTTCTTATCTTAACCAGCTTTTATACATATGTTACACAGTATCATTATACAGTATCATGTGACATCAACGTTATATGTATGTCGCCTATATGCATATAACATGCATGATGTTATTGTATTATGGTAATTACTAAAAGTTCTTTAAGTAAGCATGCCTGTCCATTGTGATGGTTGATAAGTAGATACCAATAAGTCGTATGGACTCCTTGCGGGTTATTGCACGCGCTATTAAAATACGGAAGAAAGTGACAACAATTTCTTTACTTTTCAATCCGTGACTATAAAATAGCCACTAACTACATTCATATATGATATACACTTGCGATGATTGTGATTACTGCGGAGATTTTTTACACGACGTCCAGGACACTACTATACAGAATGTGTACATACCTCCATACAGCTAACATGAAGCTAAGCAACTACCCAGTCATAATAAATTATGTTAGGTTTAAGGTTATATACTCCGATACATGGTCAAGTCGTTAAACCTTTATATTAGTATAAGATTGTACTTCTTCATTGCATATTACTCCAACAATGAGTAAGCTCTGCACTCTCAGTTAAGATGACAGAATGTAACAATAAGATTTTGCATTTGAATTAGCATCACGATATGGGCATTTCTGAATCTCAATTTCTCAAAGGATTCTTCTTGCATATACCTATGCACAATTATTTGATTATTCTTCTCCATTGAATTTTTTCAACCGTGCCTGACTACTATTACTACTGACTCTCATTATTATTGTTATCAAACTTTATATCATTACGGCTCATGTATGATATGTGTGCAGTGTATGTGTCAGGGGTTTAGAAACAGTGTAGTACAACATAGTTAGTCACAAAATGTTCAGGCAATATATATGCTTTATCATCTTATTGATATTCCTCTGGGGTCAGGACGACCACGGACATTGGGCACACTATACTTCAGGAGCATATTAAATACCACAGCTATGAAGATGAATGTATGAGGGGAAAGCTTTTTTTTACGCTTCTGCTCCTCTCTGCGTTGTATTATTTGTTGTTATTTTACCAAGCACAAACTTGTCCTGATTTTTCCTCCGAGCTCCTGAAAACAAAGTATGTATCGTTTAATTATATTTAAGGTAGTAATTAATGACTGCCATATTAGCACCATACATTATGAAATCACGGTAGGGGAATTGTTGAAACACGGCGGAAAAACGATGACTGTTTAAATTAAATCACTTGTCTTCAGCATTTAATTAATTAATATTGTTGTAAAAACTACAGCAATAATTGTGAAGCTAGATTAAAAAAGTCAGGAATAATTGCATCTGCAAAAGCTGACTGTGAGTGAAAGTGATCAAGTTGTCAGAGAATGCTATATCACTTGCTTATGTGCACTAAACAAGTTTCATTGATCGTAATATATGCAAGAATCCCTACTTTTAGTCGAAACGTTATCGGCCGATTGATTTATTAACTGTGAATGCAAATGCTTTGTATGATTAATACGCAAGGTTTGCGACAGGAACTGTTGATGGCAGTTCAAGGTTTCTTCGTGTAGTCCCTCCGTTAATAGGAATCTTGTTCACTGTGATCGCAACGAACGCTATTACTGGACAGTTATCTTTTAAATAATTTCAACATTATTTGTTTTTATAAGTAAACAACATTGGCAGATTGACAACTGTATTTGTTATGTTTAGTGTTCATTAAATGAATTGTTTGATTTTAAATAATGTCATTATATGGGATAAAATTCTTTTTGGAAATCGAATCTTCAGAATTGGGAAGATGACATTTATATTTATATGATCCAAATAACCTAATGTACATACGGCAGGTTTTCTCCGAGGTGACAATTTTGAGTTCTAGAAATCTCAGCGTAAATGATGTCAAAAATATTTGTTCATGATAGTTGTAGACACCAGAGTAACCCTACGAATATAAAAAATAATAGAGTTAAATAAAAAAAATGTTTCACAAACTAGGGCGACGCACGCAGGAATTCAACGAAACAAAATATATGTGAACATAACATTTATACCAGAGAGACAACAAGGAACGAGTATCTTTATAAAAGTCACAAACCAGACAGATTACTCGAAACTCCCAACAACTCCACTTGTTGTTGTTACACTTGTTATTGTTCATGATGACGAAGGGGATGTCGACAGCGTTATAGATGAGGACTCACAGGCTCCTGCTAAAAATGATGATTGAATTCAGATTTGAATTTAACAACTCGACCAACTCTTATTATTTCGTCCCAAAGGCTTTATCAACAAAAGGATACATAATACGTTTGCACGGGATTTCTTCGTATCAACAAAAACAGAATTGGTAAAGTGTACATACCTGTATTACCACATTATTGCAATGTTAAAATATTGTTGGTAGTATGTAAATCGTGTAATAATTGTATTACTAATACAGACAAGTATAATAATGTTTCACAAAATTAAATAAATTGTCAAAAGCCTATGTAATGTTACATTAATAAGTAGTTTTCTGATATAACAAAATAATATATAATTAATACTTATACTACAATATATAATGATTACCTGCATACGTGCCCACCCGTTAGAATTTGCGGACCTGAGAAGTATTTTCTTTGAATAATGATTGTCGTCCTGTGAAGAAGTTTACAAAACTAGTAGTAAGGACCTTGTATCTAGTAGTGAATATAAGCAAAGGAGCAAAGGGCTACGCACTGATTTAAATGTAAACATTGTTTAGAATTCATTTTTTTCTAGTTTAATATACATAATAGTAGGAAGCTCATATAGTGTTGACTCTCATCGGGTAGTATAGTACAATAGTTTGTCTTGTGTGTCTGAGTAGCTACCCTATTTGAAGAGTGATGTTGTGATGTTCCTTTTAACAATAAGTGTAACTACAAGAGAAAAGAGATGGTCGGGCTGAAAAAGTTGAACTCATTGTCCAGGAGATATGACATTGGTGGTGGTAGAAGATAAAAAGACGGGAGAGTTTATGCCTTGCACCTACTTACCATGTAAAATGCATTAAAGTGAATAATTGTAGATGGATGGCTGTGATGCCATTAGATGAATTAAAATGTACAAGAGAGCAACCTGGAGGGTAGGCACTTGACGGAAGAGGCTCAGTGCAAATAACAAGCAAAAAACTAACGACCAACCGCAGTCAACAGTAGAGAGAAATAATAATACTCAGGATATTTAACCTGATAAGAAAAACTCTACTACTAACGTCGTCTCTCTCTTCTTTCGGTTTCACCTCCTACGTCCTTACTTATTGTTAGCGTCCTGTAAAGATACAAATAGTAGTCCTACATAGCTTACTAAAAGGTAATAGTTTTTACTACAACACTACAGCTTTATTCCTTTATCACTTCATTCTATAGTATGTATAAGGTTGTGGTACAACAAGAAGGCACAGACAGCACATCACCTCAGCAATTCTTTCAGCAGTCAAATGTGATTTCTGAAACTGGAACTCAACTGATGATAAACTAATGTCTGCATGAGGCATTATAATACTATATATCTAGCATGTGTATGAATGTGAGTAATGATCCGGTTGAAAGTTGGTCCACAATGCCTCCAGATCCAGGAAAGCTTGCATTTGATGAAACTTTTAATGTCTACTATAGTACCTTTCAAATATGCGCGTCTATATTAAGTCCACCAAATTGAAGTTTTGCTTTGAATATAACATGCCAAAAATTATCATTAGTGTTTTTACTTCTACTTCCTAATGTAAGTACAATGCAACTGAAGTACATACAGTACGTTGGTGTACATTAGTAAACGTAGAATTCACCAGAATTAGTAGTGCAACAACATTCATGGACACATATTTTTAGGTACATGTAGATATGCAATTTAAGTATAATCTTCTTTTCATTATATGAGATATGCATTTTACATTATAAGTGCCTCAAGTAATCAAAAGCTTGTGTACGCAGAGTGAAGAATAGACAGTCTTACGCAGCCATTCAGACCGTTTGAAAATGTAAAGAGAGGTAATGTCTGGAAAAACTCTTGAATCTCTCAGCCTTCATTGTGTGGCTTCAGAACTTACAGTGAGAGAGAGAGAGTGGGAAAAAATTTAATGAAGTCATCCCCATGAAATGAAATTAATCAAGCCCTATATAAATTACTGTAGGAAAGTGTGGAGTATTTCAGAGTATCTTGAGAATTAAAACTTACGGCAACGCATTTTCTGCTCATTACATGCTGACCTCAGCATTGCTATGCCACTATGGTTCCCTGAACGACGAAGCCTGATATCTCTGTGTAAGCAGAACTTTTTTGTGAGGAATTCATCACACACAAGTTTAGTGTTTCCGTACTGTGAAAAGCCGTCCCTCGTGAGATCTGCCCTTTTGACAGCATCCTCTTCATTTCCCCTTCATTATCATCTTAGTGGATGTTACTTGTTATTAGGACTGTCTACATATACTTCTACTACTTTCATTTAATTCATGAGTGCAAATTTTTACTGCCTGGAGGATGAAGTGTCGAGAGCTACACGTTAAACTTACGGTTGCTACTGCAGTATAACATGGAATATTAATGTCAATAGATCTCCCTGAAGAAATTCTCTGCCGTACAAGTCCCAACAAGCAAATAAAAAATCAATAGTTGCTTTTTTTTTACAATTTCATGTGAAGGTTATTAAGAATTTTAGAGCAAGTTTTATAAGATTTCCAGGGCGTTGACATTGTTAGGGACGTATTCTGATAATGATCCAAAGTAGTTGAAATACTCCGTAGAAAATTCTCCGATCCATGATTCCTTTCAAAGTAAACTGAATTTATTTGCTTGAGATTTAATAATACAAGTGCTACTACCAATTGGTATATGTATACTCTGATAGTATATTATGTGCTATATGATATACTATACTTTTGTGCTATTAAACAATATTAAGGTATTATGCCTATAATGCGACAACTTATGTAATTATTTCGTACGCGAATTGGCAGTATATGAAACACCCGCAGAGACTCTGCAATGCATGAATGGCATTGAAATGATGTGCAAACAAAGAAATTCATTTGAATCGAGGATTAAATTTTAGATTGATAGCTTGCATATTTCAATAGTTCATAGACAAAAGGTTGAGCTAATCCTAGAAACACGGTGGAGATGAGGAAAGCATTAGTTCACGATGGAATTCTAAATATTTGTTTTGCATGTGCATCATTTCCATTAATGATTTCATGCAAAATTCTTGTTGAAAGTGATGTAATGTATAGCTTCGAATAAGCTAATCGCTTTAGTTCGGGATGACTATATGTTCATAGTGATACAAGTATAAGCATTTTAGTTGCGCATATATACAAACACATGTGGCGAAGCTGCTCAGTGGAAATGCTGAGTGCCTGACATCAACGCGCGATTTCCCTGTGTAATATTTAAAAGCAAAGGAAGTTCGAAAATATGTGTGTAGGTACAGAAAAGCTATACATACTTCTAGTTACCTGGATATGAATTGACAAATCAATACCAAAAGTCACTTTATAAAGATTTAGGATCCTCAGCAGTGAAAATATTCGCGTCGTGTACGCTTGAATATACGCGTGTTACATTATCCCTATGGCAGTATGTATCCTCAATAGAAGAATGAGTGTGCCTTTGAAAAGACTCCAAAGTCCTTACGCGTCAGTCAATCTTCGTTTCAAAATCTCCGGTGTGAGTGCACAAAAGTACACAAATATATACTCAGTTTTTATACACAACCACAAGCAGAAGTACAGACTACAGCACAAAACTACAGCACTCGGAATTGACGGCAGGTAAGACGATGATGATGGTACAATAGAGATACACTCCTTTAAACTCTCTTATGAAATATTTGTGGATGCGCTCCTCCATGTTCTCAAATCATCTGATCCTGAAGGAAAGAGCCTTGATTATGTGTTCTATAGGTTGTTGTACATATCATGTTTAATTCAGACGCTTTCATCTTCCTGTCGGAAGGTAGGCAGCTCGGGTAAATCCTGTGAATGAGCATTCTCACATCCACTGCGTATGTTTTCTATTGTGTACACAGGGAATCCTTGCGTGTGAGGGTAATGACTGTACATCTACGTAGGTATTATGTGTGTGTTTGAGTGAAGAAGAGATGCCATCACCTCGTTAACAGTCGCACGAAACAACCTTGCAGGCAGTTTGGAACCTCTGTTGACACTCTCTGAACTGTTAAGTCAGTCAAGGAAAATTCACTCTCTCTATGAGATTACTAAATATGGTTTTCTTCCAACACAAATTAGTAAGTCACAATGTCTGTAGGGTTGAATTAGTTTCCTAATTCAATCCAAACTATGGGATGTATGATGTGTATGTTATTGATACAAGCAAACAGCCATAAAACTTAACTATTTTGCAAGTATCTGTGTAGTACTTATAAATACAGAAAATACATTGCCATAAATACATGAGTATGCTTTGGTGCAATGGATAAAACGTTGGTACAAAAAACCGACCGTGCCAATATTTACAGAGTCCATACTGAAAGAATTTTTAAAGAATTTTGCACATTCCAAGAATTGCAAATTTTGTCATCATGTTTTGGTTCAACTTTAAATTTCTATACCATGTACATATAATAAAAGCAATATTAGAGATCATATGGAAAAGATGTTATAAAAAGTATTGTGCAATTAAACCACTTTTACTATGCATAGTTGGGAAATGAAACAATTATAACAACATGGTTCTTATTGATTTGAATAATATTCATCACTTGTTTTTATTGTCCAGCACGAGAGAAATCATACTTTTTTCATGACCACAATACTGAAAGTGCTTGACGACAATCTTAATTACTTACTTACATACTTCCATAAGTAGTAATGGCTTGGACGGAAATCATACATTAAATTCTTAGCACTAAAATCACTTTTACCGACCACCCTTCCCACTTAAATTTATTTTACATACAAGTTGTTGACAGTGAGAGGAAAATTGTTGTTTTACAAAACCAAAAATTATCAACTATAAAACCCACTGCTAGTGTAATTCCGCTGTCGATCATCAGTATATAAGCGGAGACAACCCAAATGCAAATACATATTTGTTTTTAAAACCAACTAAACTAGACAATCATAGGGACGTTTCCACATGTTTCCATGAAATATCTCTACGTTCCAAAATCGGGACTTCCAAAATGACGTCCATAAAGTTTTTCATTACATCAAGTTGAGTTAGTTCCTAGCGCCAAGCTTTCATTTTCCACACTTGATGAAAACCAACCCAGAAATGATCACACTATAAATTGAGATGGAAACCAAAATTTTGAAATGTAATAAGATCTATCACTACAAAAATAGAATCACATAATGCAAACATAAATAATTCCTACAGCCTGCAGACATTTGGTGTGTTTTGACAACCGGTATTAATCTAGTATTATATAGCACTGACATCCAGGCTTACAACGTGGTTTTGGATAAAGTTGGAAACAATTCAGTGCCTAGGACGTAAAATGTTTTACAACTTTTCCATTATTGCTTTTCACCAAAACAGCTACTGGAATTTATTGGATATCTCTCCAGAATTTACAGACTTTACTCACACTATATTGTATTATTATTATTGGACTTTCCATATTATATTACTTGGAGTTTCAGGAACAGTTGTGCAAAACAGTAGCAAAAAAAAGAGGGGAAAAGATGAAAGTGCATATTTACGAGAGATATTTACATGTTATGAAACAAAATTGTAACAAAGGCACAAGTTTATTTGTAAATCATGTGCAATAATTGTAGCTTTCTATTTCGATTATACACTCCCGACATTAAAAAAATTCACATACGCTTACAAATGACATAACCATTATCATATATAACACCATTAACAATTTAGCTGATATATGCTACGCTTATACGAATAAATTTAAACAAGTCTACTTATGTATATACAACAAAACTCTTAACCTAGAAACTTATTACTATAGAACTAGCAGCGCTTGCAGGAAATAACATTGCAGAGTACAAAAGTTGAATGGTCAAAAAATGTTTACATAAGTATATCCTATAAATATAATTATACGTATGTACAAAACAAACATGTAGAGATTTGAGTGCAGGATTTACGAAGTGCTCCTCTGTCTTATCCAAATTCCACTTTGTAAATAACACAAACTACTTGGGCAGGAGACCTTTTAGCTCTGTACAGAAACGAATATATAACATTAGTAACAACAACAACAATAATGTATGGAATAACCCTATCAGCCCTTGGACTCCTCAGAGGAATGTAATCGTATTTTTGTTTGTCCATTGCACAAAATATTTCACTGGCACACGAGAATTCAACTGCATTGCATACTAAATTGTATGTATAATGCTCTCACTAATAAAACTCTTGTTTTTTGTGTATAAAATACATGGTAGGTTACATATAAGTATAGTATAATACATTACTTTGAAACCGTACAAGTCACCGTAAAACCATCAACTTATTTACAATATGCTTTTACTTAAAAAATAAAATACAACAAGACAGAAGAGGGTGAACCTCCAAAGCCGTGTGCTTTAATATAAATAATGACACCAACCTACATTCTTTTCAGATTAATTTACGGAGTGTTACAACTACTTACACACGTATGGTCTTATACACATATGTATGTTTTTAAAGCTACATTTTCCTCAACACACCACTAATAAAGCCTGAGTCTTATTCAGTTTTTATTACTTGATGAGTTATTATTACACCTTCAAGCGTATATAATTATTCAATTAACTCACGGATTTGTATCTTGCACTTCACATTTTAAGCCCCTTTTTTAATTTTCTTTTCCTAATCCTTCATTTTAATTTCTTTTATTTTAATTTATTTTGTATTTGTTTATGATTACGATAGTTTTTTGTCACTTTTCGATTACATTAAATGCAAGTGCAAGACAAGCCAAATATACAACTTTCTTTAACAAAAATAACATTCCTTTACAAATGTTTTTTTAAAAAGTGAGAACTGTGATTTTTGCTAAAATGATAAAAGTTTTATCAGCATATTACCAAAGTTATTTAGGATGCACGAATGCGGTTTACACTTACTGCACATATAATAAATAAAGACCTCTAATTATTTGTAAATAAATATCAGCAAGGTTTTAAAAATATATATACTTAGTACCCATTTTATGTGCCAGAGATCTATGTATATGCATCTGCAATGGTTGTAATGGCTTGTTGTCTGTTATTGTGTTACAAACCATTGAGCACTTGCATTAAATCATAGTAGTCAACTACAAAAGAGCTAGCTTCAACACTCAAAACGCTGTTCTTGAGTAGCTGCAGTAAATAATATCGATATACACTTTACTATATGGTAATAAAACCCACCAAGCTGATAAGAATCAGTACATTTCATTTGTAAAAATATTAAATAAATGATAGAAGTATAAAAATAATAACATGCACAAGAGTTTTACAGAACTCTTTTATCATTTATATATTTTCCAAGTTTATAAATGTTTGTACGTACGTACAAGACGTAATCGTGAACTAGAAACTTGAAAAAGTAGAAGTAACTAAAGCTACTACATATGAAGATCTAGTAACTCCATATGTATTTTTAAAAAAGTCTGAAACCATTACCACAGGATGGTTTAAAGAACAAGTCATTGTATAAGTGTAAAAAAGACTATAAGAACTAAATTTTATCCTGCTACCGTCTTAGTACTATTTCATCTAATAAACGAAATATTTTAGTACTTTGGCGCGTTGATAAAGAGGAGCTCAGGAACTCAGGCAAGTTCTGCATTGGTGTGAATTGGAATTCGCCTGACTTCCTAAGATTCTTAGGAACGCGTCGTGTTGTAATACAATGCACCAAAACAACTTAATATGTACTATGTGGGCACAATAATAATAAAGGGATATATAATGGAAAAATGTTAGACCAAGTTGTTCTCGCTACTATAATATCTATCAATAAAGTTTGTATTTAGTACTTTAGTACATATGCTGTACATCTGTGGTTTTGAAAATATTCTTTCCTCCTGACTGAATGCATGAATGAAATGAAAGAAAAAGGCTGGACTGCCGTTCTATACTTATAGTTGATAGTTGTAGAATTTTAGGCACTCAAGTTCACATACATATTGTGGTTTTCCATTCTATAAGTGGTAGAATATTCTACTCCTCAACTCTGCTGCATAGTCGTGTGTTGAATTTTATAGACTTAAACTCGTCCTGGCGATGATAATGATGATGATAGTTTGCGTGCAAGAAGGCACCAACCAACAACAACAACACAATGGCTAGTACATTACTTATTGCTGCAATTACCACCTGACCACAGTGCCAGACCAGTGTAACCACAGGATGAACGCTGTAGACCAAACCAACCAGTTGCTTTTCTCCAATGTATACACTGAATATAATAATATATGTATACTATCCATGAATATTGTGTATCTGTATGTGTATTACATGTAGTTATACGTTGCTACTGCAAAAGTTTCACTCCATCCAATAACTCTTTGTGAAAGAGCATCCTGTACTTAATAATATATATGGACACTATAGTGTATGTATACGATGCATGTATAGCAGTCCTCCTGCAATTTTATATTTACGGCAACCTAGCTCTTTGGGCTTCTGTTATTCGTTTCTTATGCATGTAGTTTGTGTACAGAACTTAAAGAACTGAGCCGTGAAAGATAATGTTACTTACATGCTTCTTGATTATGCAGTCATGCATGTAGCATATATGCATGTAGTACTTATGTATGTGTGCTTGTGAGTTCTGGCAAAGCGGACTGACCAGATATGCTGTATATACGTACATCACAAGTATCGTGAACATCGTAATGGAAATTGTGCACGCAAGTTATTGATGCACATACTTCACTTAAGTTGCTACAGTATGATCGTATACCATACATATGGCCGTGTATGAGTTGATTCTTCCATTAAATGAAAGAGGAGGTGAAAGTATATAAAGCTAGTATACTAGCTTGTATTTTTTCCGTCTATCATCTATCATTATCAGAGAGCATTGTATATAAAGTAAAGTACTAGTTTATGCAGAACATAAAACGAATCTTGACTCGTCCTACAGGCCGTAGGCACTGATTCAAGTTTGCGAGGTAAATGAGTTCCTCCACCCATTCAGTTTTCGGGATACACCTAGTTCTCTATATTACTGCCACGTTATTTGATTCCGTCTTAACTCTTTTCATGCCAGCATCAAGTCACACGAAATAATCAACTGTATTATATATCTACATTGTATTTTTACTAGCCTAGCAACTGACAAACAAAAGAGACTACGCAAATTATTATATACTATTATACTCTGTAACTACAGGTAATTAAACTCGAAGAATACTACACTATAATATCGAGAGCTACAATAATGACTACAATGCTATACTTATGCTTGCAAAAAACTATAGTTTCAATATGAGTTACTAAAAATCTAGTGGTTCTGCATGAATATCCGTTTATAATTTGTACGTGAGGTTTTAATTCCCGTCAAGGTATGCATTACCACCCACCTTATCTGTCTTACAGTTAATTTGCAGGATGATAATTTTGCATTTTTTACATTTATAAACTTGAAGGGTCAACTGCGCAAATGATTGTTCTAGGCCAAAAGATTTGATTCCAAGATGTTCACAACACATTCTTGAATGTCAACTTATCTGAGCCCGTGTGTAATCAAAAATACAATTAGAGTATATATATATATGTATGTATGTCCGCATTAAAAATGTAGTTTGTAATTTCACAATTTGTGTGCAACTTCCCACGCAGAGAACGTTTCAAAGGCGGAACTCAATGGGAGATCAAAGCTTGAAAAAATGAAAGAAACTAATCAGTCAAGGAAAGAAAGATAGATGCAGATTTGTAGATCAATTAAAATTCTGAATCAATTAGATGTTGACCAAATATAAAGATTAGTAATTGAATTTCAATCTTTTTGGTAGATATTCTTTTGCTTGGCAAATTGGCACAAACAAAGTATTTACCCTGTGATATTGCAATCAGCGTTATATGACACCCTGTTCACTTAATTGCTTTTTAATTCCGACATATTAAACAACTATAGGTGCTTTCTTGGAATTAAAAAGGGTGGTATAGGGTTTAGAAATAATATACTACTACTTCCATCTCTTTGATTTTGCTCTTGATTGCAATTATAGTGTAATTCTCAAAACATTGCAAACATATGTAAATGTAGGACTATACATTCTATCAACGTTGAGTCAGTCAGGCGCCCTACAGCCCACGCAACTAATTGAACCGAGTTTCATTTGCATATTTGCAATTAATACTTTGCCCATCGCACATTTCATATGAAAACTGCAATATTCTCCTGTACTTAATTTACAGGCTGTTTTTACCACACATAACTTTTTTAGACTGTACACGACAATGAATCAATGCTTTTAGTATTTGAAGATGTAATAGATCTGTGATCTGAATACAGAGGGTTAATTATGCTATTTCAAGGAATTAAAGCCGCAACTGGATTGTTGTTTTGCTTGACTAGAAAGCAATAATTTATATATTGTTTTAGAAACTTGGCGGTACACGGTAACTGAGACTATTGCAAAGTGCTATAAAATTCAACCACATTATAATCCAGAGTAAATATGTTCAATACATAAAATACATGTATTCTACCCACGATAGTATAAATGTATAAGAGGCATGTCATTCAAGTACAAGGATCATGTAACTATTTACTGTTCTTCGCACCACGTGAAATGAATGTAAAAACCATGCTATAGGTACGTACGCTGCGAGGTATCACAATCCCCCATACCTCCTCATACATGATTGCGATGGTGCAACTGCAGTAAACAATATTAGCTAAATTCACCGAAAAACTTACATACATATAGCATAAGGCAACATGCAGTCACCATTTATGTACTGATATGTCTCCTTCGAGCACGAACTATTATTGCATCTGTACAAATCTCAATTTGATTATAGTATACGCTGGTGAGTAATAAAACAGGTGGTCATAAAATATTTAATACTGCTATCAGCAAATAGAGAATAAAGCAAACTAACAAACATGTTCTTAACATATATTATATCATTCCAAAGCATTTGTCCTTGCCAAGGCTATCTAGAAATTAAATCCGCCTACATCAAGACTTTTCTCTCTCTCTCTCTTCTGCTTACGTTACTTAAAATTTGTGAGTTATTGACGGACAACGTAAATTACGGATAGAAAATCCACATGACGTAATGTCACTAAAATATATCAACCCTGCAAGCGGCTCCTCGTTCGAAATTCAGATAACATTTCTACGATAGTATTTTTACTATTATTTTTACAATCATTTAATTGGAAATATCTGTTGGTACTGAGATTGACAGCCAAGTGGGATCGATTTTATATTTACACTATAAATACTCTATATTTACTCTACGATTTCACATGCCGGATATAGAAAACAAAGTTTCCGGAGTACGGCGGGCACCATGGTACTTAAAGCCAAATTTGTAAATATCCTTAAAACTAACTATTACTTTTAACTCCTAGAACTTACTAATTAATTATCGCTCAGATCAGAGCTAAAATGTAAACTATCACCGTCGGAATCGAGTAGAAGATCAGGAAAGTCAGTAGCTACGGCGCCAGCGGATATCAGATCTTCAAACATGGGATCATCCAGCGTGGAACCCTCGTCGGACAGAAGATCACTGGTATATTCGCTCAAATCACTTTCATTTAGAGAACTCAATGAACCAGTTCGGTTATTATTGGTGTTACTTCCGTTGTTACTGTTACTAACGACGCTAGGATGTGTGGTCATGCAATTGGGCCCAAGTGCAGCCGTGATTGCAGAAATGACACTCATCGGTGGCGGAAGACATTGGGCTACGATGGAGGCTGTTGTTGGGGACATGGCTACTAAGGCCTCGGTAGTTGACATACGATGACTATTGTTTAAAAGATGATTATTGATGATCTTTGGTGCAAGGTTGGAGGACGACGCAAAGGAATTTGACGAGGATGAGCATGAAGATGACGACGATGAGGAGGACGGGGATAATGCAAATGACGAAGGTGACACAACAGATCTCATGACCGTCTGAAGACACTCCGGTGGGGAGGACAAAGGTGACATAGTATAGGAGGATGCGGGTGAGCAGGTTGAGGTGCCACTGCTAAAGTCATCCGTATCCATGGAAGGGTTTAGAAGCGTTTTTAGGGCTTCGATATAGTTCATAGCCAGTCTTAAGGTGGTAATTTTTGTAAGTTTTTCACATGTTTTTCCTGAAGAATTCACAGGTAGAATTGGATATTGTGGCACTGCTCGCTGAAGAGCATCAAATGCCTGATTTATTTCTTTCATCCTGCCCCTCTCTCGAGCATTAGCCGTTTTCCGTCGATACTTACTGAGCGGTGGAGGTTTTTGCTTTGGTTTGGGCTCCTTCTTATCTTCTTTCCGTCGCTTGTCCGTCTCAATGCGATTCTGTATGGAGCGCGGACGGAGTGAGTATTTTTCATAGTTTTTACTACCTCGAGACTTGCTTTTGGAGTTATTATTATTCCGATCCAATGTTACTTGCTTGTTATCAGACGAGAAGCTGTACTGGTGAGATGTGACAGTCTCCATTTTGGAGAAGTAATTTGTCTCACAAGTTATTATTGTTAATCATAAATCAGGCAGAAGCTTTAAGCCGATTGGCACTTGATTTTAATTAATATATGGCATACACAAGTTTATTTTGTGGCTCAAGTCTCTGTCTCGTTTTCTTAAATATTGTTTGTTGGCTCTATCTTTTCTTCAAAGTTATTTTCTTACGAGAGAAACTATAAGGCAATACTGTCTCATGTAGTGTGTTTTTAGTTTTTAAGTGGTTCCAGCTCCTTGGAGAGTAAAAAGAAGTTTCTTGTTTTTCTCTTCAGTGTATGTAATATCAAATTGATGGATAGAGTATCTTTGCTGGAGTGAGATTTTGCTCATTCTCCTATATTGTCGTTCAGATTTTTCTCGGTTTCTCTCTATTGATTTTCTCTTTCCCTCTCGCAAATCCTTTCTACTTTTAGCATACTGTACTACTTTGATTTACTTGAGTTTCTAAGAAGAAAGCTTTTATGTCAATTTAGCGGCTGCCAACTCGTATCCATATCCTACGTCTTCATTTTCCTACGGAAAACTCAAGGAGTACGTGTACGTTGTTTGGCATAATATAAAACCTTCACTCGTGTTTTTAGGTCCATCCGAAAGTTCAAGCAGGAAGAAGACACTTGTGTTAGTCATAAAATCTGAAGAATGAAAGTGTAGTCACTCTATTTTAAGATACGCATTTTCACGGAAGCATTCATGTCGGATAACAACTATAGTAAATTGCACATGTTGAAGAACACAAGGTACTTTCGGCGTTAAAGAGGATGTCAAATATTGTCATCCGTTTTTCTACTTCTGAATTTACCGGCTTTGAGATGCTCGGTCATGAAACAGAAATGTGGATTCGCTTCGTGATTATTGGATTTATAACTTATTTATATTTGTAGTAGTTTTAGCACCAGAAGGAGAGCTCGCAAAATTTCATATAGAGAGTTGACAAGCAACCGATTTTTTATTTTTGTAGTTGTCAATGAAGTTTTGTACTCGGAAATCTAATATGATATGTAATTAACGGGAATGGCAAATATAGTTTTCTTTCCAGCACAGGAGGAGATGACAAGATCACCCCTAAAACTTGTATGTGACAATTTAATTATTGAACATGAAAGCAGTTTTCTTTCACTTGATACGTATGCACAGAAAATGTTCACTGCGTGCACTAGGCGAGTTCCCGTTTGTTGTTGGTTTGTAGCGGGACTGTAATCACGAACTTTATTATTTCCTTCACTGTATTTACTAGATTCCGAACAGTCAAAATTTTTCGAAAATATTCTTGGTATATTTTTTTTTGTCAAGATTTAATTAATATGTTGACAATAGGCTGGATTCAATTTCGCGTAAAGTTTAGTTGAAAATTGATTCCTACGGCTTTGCGTACGGGTCGAATTCTTAGTCGTATTTTATGCTTGAATAAACAGTACGTAATTGTTGAGGCACTGTGATCGTTCTCGAACTTAAACTGCCGAGACCTGACATAGAGGGGTGCCGAACAGTTACTGAAGGGCTCGATGCCTTTCTGAATATATAAAATGACCAAGCAAACGGTACCTAACAGGTAGGATGGTTTGGTTGCTGGCTAACTGGCCACATTGAACAAGTACAACATCAGATATAAGCAATAAACGAACAGGTAGGAAGATCATGAAGGGGGATGAAGATGAGGACCATCTTCTCGCTGTAATGCACTCATGGGTTGAGAAGTAACTTTAGTAAAGCTATGCAGAAGCATTTGTGCATATGAAGGGATGCGGGATCTCTCACCTTAGCCCCTGGCTTGTAGCTTTTCTTACTCTCGTCACAATGGATAGGATATGTAATGTCGTGGATGTTAATACCTCTGCTGTTGAAAATGCTTGACCATTCTTTCCCTATGTACAATAAATACATAACACAATACACACTTAGATGCATAAGTAAGTTTTTTACCATGTATTTGGTTTACACTTTGTAGGTACTTACTGGCAGCGTGAGCGTGTCAGCATAAAATTGCTTTGTTGGAGATGATTAAAACCCTTTCATTCTTACGCAAGGTATTCTCCGTGAGGATAGATACCCAGAATAACAAGCGGTGTATTGACGGGACGTTCGGATGATTTTAAAGTTAACTTCTATTTTTTACTCGTAATCACAAGAGCTTGATTTTCCGTCATGTTAAGCATCATCATGCGTATATAGTCTTAGATATTTAGGTAAGGATTCGAACTTGTGGTACTGCATATCTATAAAAAGTGATGTATGTACAATACTTGTGAACCTACCACGATGAACTCGTAAAATACCGTAGTATGATTTAAGCACAATCTTCTTCTTGTCACAGACGTTTTCTTAATACTTTGCTGACTATTGTTTTAAGATTAGAAGTAATTCTTCGTATTCGTGAGGTTTTTGTCCCTCACTGTTGTCAGCTTGATTCCTCTCATGTCTCTCAGGTAACAATGTTGAAAATAATAGTCGGGGTATTAGCGTTGACACAAGAGATGCAAGATTGTTGCGGGTGACTGGAAAGTAAAAGGGTTGAAGCTATAGTATAGTTATTACAAATAGTGTATACATACATGTAGATCCGCATATGTAGAAGTACTCCATAAGTTTGCATCATACATAATCAGGGTACTCCAAGACAATTATAAAGATAGAGCAGTTTTAAATGTATTCAGAACATCCACAGGGTCTTATGTTCTAATTGACTGTGGATGTGGACTAACATGAAGGAGTATAATTTTTTGTGTACATTTCGCAACAATAAGGTTTAGAAGGACAGTGAAGTGAAATATTAGATATGGGCAAAAGGTACCGCTGTGTATCTAGCGTTTGAATGGGAAAATTCAGATTAGTACTCTCAAAAGCAACTTTATGTCAAGGTTTTTAAAACTGTGAAGTATACTGCACTTCCCAGTTTTGATGGATTGCTTGCCGTGTGTATCTACTTAAGTAGCAGCTGGATATAAAAGTGACGGATGTAGTGCGTTATACTCTGAATGTGACATTTTTTAGTTGCAAGGTCTTTTTAATACTTAGCGAATTTAGGTCTAATTTGAAGTGGTATCCAACATTATATGTATTCTAATAAATAAGCTTGTAAAATTAAGTACTGTGGTACGCAATATATTTTGTATCGTTTATGTATGTAGATTTGTCGGTATAAATGATATGGTATCTGTATATGTCTATATAAATATTATCCTATATATGTATATTACTGTATAATAGCTAAATTTTAGTACACCAGATACCGTTCATTTCAGTCATGGTTTTGGTGGATAATGAAAAATTGCAATTAAAACAGTGACGTGTGTAATACACGCTGTGTACTAAGATTAAAACGATGCAACTAATTTGGCTTAATTGTCAAAACCCACCAGAGGAAGATAATTACTTGGTTGGCTTCCTGTTGTGGCACTATCCCGGGCTTTATTTAGAGTGTGTGGTGCATTCCGCGAGTTTGGAAACGTGTATAAAGGAAACGAGATGTTTATGAAGCACATCTATAGCATTGTGGTAGTATATAAAATGTATTTAAAGGTATAGAAGCAAGTCGTTTTGGGGATTGAAGCTGCGAAATTGAAATCCTGTGATTGAAATTGAAAGTACGGTTTCCTACTCAGAAAATGAATTGCGAAACCATTACAAACAAACGAAAACCGAGACCCTGGGATCTGTCTGTATTTTAGGAATCTATCAAGTACAGCGTGCTTTCATTTACTCGAATGACTGAGCTTGGGTGTAAGAGAAGATTTTGAGAACTCATGGAGGTGGTTCACTATCCAGTGTGGCTGTAGGGTCCGCTTTCAAATATTTGCAAGGATAGAAGTTTGTGAAATGAGAATACGGATAGTAATTGTTTATTCATGGGTTTGATATTCTTCGCAAAATATATTCTAAATTCTAATCATGATGTTCTTCCTCTTTGTATCAATGTTTAGGGCATCAAAAACCATAGTCATATTATGTATATGTATTGTATGCACTTCATTATTAACCTTTTTTCATTTTTTCATTTTTTCATTCTGATTATTATAAACGGTACTATCAAATCTGTGTCTTGTATTTACTTTTCATGGTGACTGCTCTTCCTGTCGGTTCCACTCTGTTTGGTAAAACAAACATCATTAAGCCAAGTTCAACTTTGTCTGGAAAGCAAAGATCTATAAAGTTTTGTTCAAAAGGCATCATCATCTTCCTGGAATCTTATACACTTTCTATGGTTCACTATAACATCAAGTATATAATGTGATATAAAGTACATCAGTACTCTAGATTAAATACCAGCTTAGAGTTCATTAAAATTATTTGGTTTCGCAGTCTGTCAAAATGGTAAAGCTCTTGGGATTTCAATAATATATTAATTAGGAAAAAGAATTGAAGTTTGGAATTGCTCACAATATGAGAGAATTCCAAAAGCAAGATTTTCCATTTAATTTAAAAAGACACGCTGAAGCTGCTTGATTAAGCCAATCCCAAGGATCGAATTAAATTTCTGGAAGACGAAAGCAACAAAGGAATAGCGATTCTGATACACTTGGGGAAATCAAAAACGGATGAATTAATGAGTTGTTTGTGAATGGAGAGGATTACAATTGATTATGTATATGAAAATATGAGGAATTTATATTCTTTTGAAAATAGATTCTTCATCCAATTACTGACAAGGGGTCTATCGAGTTTAATCATTAAAACTACTGGCGTGGAATCAGGCAAGATTTTATAAGGATTTTCTACTCAAGTGGATTAAGAATATTATTTGTATATTTGTTTTTTAGATTGTACACAGAAATATTGTTCCCGCTGTAGAAGTCTCAGCCTTTTCATTTAGCTTATTTCAAAACTGGCTTATTTATTGGCTAATGCAAAATAATTGTACATGGGACAAATTGCAAAGGATTTCGGTACGAGTTCTTCCGATACTTCTTATTGCTTATTAAACAAAAATATATAAACAGATCGTAAAATATAGTAAACGTATCTTCCCATCATTCGACCTTTCAGGCCAGTGGTTTCAGAATGAATGTATGTACACACTGTGAATACGATGATAACAACTAATGTTTTACTACGCCCCATATATAATACTATTACTTTATATGGTAATGCTACCTATATTTTTTAGAAACGTAATATGCATTGGTTTTTGATGGTAAAGATAAGGTTGAGGTTTGGTGCCGGGAGTCTGCACCACTGACTCATGGTCTCAATGAAATCATGAAGGAACATGTTCAAGGGGAAAAAACTAGAATTGCTGATTTGTCCCAAAGGCTAAAGACTCATTTCATGCTGATGATATTTATTTAGAGCGTGTGCTTCACTCTCTATCTCGGCGTCTGTACGGTCCTGAACGGGCGCGCCGTATACACAAACTTGATTTCTTCAGTACTTACACATGTACATATTCATATATAACTCGGGCTATATAACTGGCTTGAGTGTAAGTCTCACTGCTCGTCACCTCAACACCGTCGCACTGTCGATCTGGCTGGGCCTCTGTCTTGTTTTCAATCTCGAGCAACACATTAGTCCTGACACATTGACTTGGATGAGCCAACGATTGTCGTGAGTTACTAAACATCATCTTCACATATATATGAATAACTACACCCTTCCATACAGTTTTATCGAGTCATCTGTCAATGACCATTCCAGCCCCAGATAGGTGTCCTCTTGGTGCTTTATATTTCATTGACAACTTGATGAGTCAAGCAAATAAGATTTTTTGGGAGTAAATAATGAGATTACAACAACTACAAGGTGTAGTCCTGAGAATAATTCTGTAGTGTGCTGTACTTGCCAGGTATACTATGTATATATTTCCTATCTGAATATAAGGGATCAGCAATGATCACTACTTCTTCCAGTGTGAGCAGATTTTCAACACGTTCTCTCAGCTCAGCTCTGAGCACATTAAATTAATTGTTGTTTGCGAAGGCTCTCTGTTATGTGACTGTGCTTTTGTTGCATATATACGCTTTATTTTTCCTGAGTTACCTACATTATAGAATGATGTATGAACAGCTTTCGGGTCATGGGGGTTAAGGGTGTATAAGACACTTTCAGTTTTCATAATCTCCGTGTGGTTGTCATTATGTGAGTAATGTAAAAAGTTCTTGTGGTCTCTATGAGTAACCTGACTCATTTATACTTTTCAGATTTTCACCTACTTTGAGATGCATGCTGGTTGTATACAATATGTACACCCATATTTAATTTCCTCGTTGCCTATGATGATGAGATGTGCGGAGGTGGGGGCAGCAGTAATAATTTGGCGATTCATGTTGCACTCTTATTTCTAGTGTATTGGCCATCGTTAACAAGTGCTGGGAATCTCGCAGTAATTTCCGAAGGTGAGAAGTTAAATATGACAGAGGGAGAGAGAAAAAGATTGATAGACAAGCAACAGGAAGACAGCCAACTCATTCAGTTCTTTCATTTCATTGAGTCATTCAAGTATAAGTCAAGAGATGCATAGCATGCTCTTCTGCGATGCAATTTTATTACTCTAAATGTATACATGTGAAAATCTTTTTCACTCTAACAAACTCAACAGTGAAGTGTACTGTCGTTTCTCGTCCGAGCGTACGTCCTGAGACAAAGTATAATCTTTGATGTTCAATATAATCTTGCTGTAAATGTGTAGTCCAGTAAGCTACAACAGTACAAGTACACAAAGATCAGTCTACAGGTATGTGTGACTAACAACACTTATTAGCATTTTTCTTATGGTGTACCACATGCATATATGTATATTGGTTCAGGTACATAGGGTCTCCAAAGTATCTAAATCTTGTCAGAGCATAGAAACTGTGCTTGAGTATACTGTGTGTTGAGAATATATGTATGTATTAGGTGTTTATCCAGTCAAGAAACCTGATGTTAGATTGTACAGGCACACGCATGGGATGATGCAGGTTAGCAGCAGATAATGGCTTAGGGAGGCAAAACATTTAAGTTGTGCGTGGGAGGTTAAACGCTGGCGCTAGGCTTGATTCAGGTATATAGAAATGATGTCTAGGTATAAAATGAGTTGTTTTTCAACTCTAGTTATGTTGAAAAATCATAGGAGGAAAGGTCATTTGGGCAGGAACGAACTCTTGAAGATGAATCTAGGGATTTGTGCAATGAGTTTTGTGTTAGGATGAGTTTTTATGAAAAACTTCGGTGATGAAGCTAAAAGTATATAAGCCAACATTTTTTGGGGCTATGCTGTGTAGTAGATACACAATATGATTATGGAAATATTATACTTCATGTACTGTTTGGCGTACTTGCAATTAAACATCTTGAATGTTTTCCTTAAAGTTTTAGACACAAAAGTCACTTCTATGTTTAGCAGGCTCCTGAATTTATTTTAATAGCTTCCCAGGTTCAGTTAATTAATTTTGCCCCATTATTGGCGAAAAAAAATCAAGTTCGCCAGTTATAAAAATGAGAGCTTGAAATAATCTCATCAATATTTACCATTGGCAATAAAATAAAGTACAAGTTTTCAATATTATGTATTTATGCATTCCCCAACACAATTTTAATAACACTAAATATTAATAACATGGTAATAACAATAAAATTATATGTTCTGACTAATGGGTAAATTACTATGTTACTTCTGCTTGTCTTGCTTAGTTTACACTCTAAAGTATCTATTTTTTATTTCTTTTTGCTACCTGACTTAGCCCAATTTAGTCACCAGAAGCAGCTAAATTGCTTGTGGCCCGTGCGTTCCAAGAAACGAGATTGGAAAGTACGGCTGACACATTGGATGAGTATCTATTAAAAATCAAAGATCATCTCAAGGAACGTAATTCCAACACTGGTAGTTGCTCCTGGTTCTACACCAAAATATATTATGGGCTAAACAGTCATATTGTTTCCCTGTAGTTGCATATATACATAGATGCTTTAATTTGACTAACACGTTTCAGTGGCATCAAGTACGCATAGATTTGCATTATGAGCTCAAGTACTTTACCATAAGCATGACAATGTATGTATACTATTCGTCATCGCAGTTATTCTTCTGATTCTTACCCGTGGGAAGTTTTTATTTTTGAATTGTGAAACCAGAATCTGCTGACTTGTTCTGCCACTTGGAATATCCGTACTGAATAATAATTATTGCTGGCAGCAAGCGAAAACGACTGACGTGTCGATCCAATGGTACTACATTTTACTGCAAATTACGATTCATTGCCTTGTACTTATGTATTCAATCCTATCCCAAATATACATATTATGGTGATAAGTACAATAGATCCGGTTTTACATTTTTCAAAATCGGTTCAAAAAATCACAATGGACACCTCTAGCCTTAAAATTCAGAACTGCATCAGACTTTTGAATATAAAAAGTGAATTATCTTACTTTTACACAATATTCTCTTTGTAAGTTGACTTTAAACACGTTAGGCTCATAAAATCTACGTAACATTTTGCCATTCTCATTGAAATATGCATTTATGTTTATATTCAAAGACTATATAGTCCGTATCTATAAAGCATTAACTTTTATAACATTCCAAATGTTGTATCTAAAAGTATAAAATTACTTGTACATGGTATATTTGTTGACGTAATTTAGTGAAATATGATTGAACCCAATTGAATTGATGCTCCTGTGAGCAGGAGACATATATGTATAGCACTGTGCTCCCTTTGGCCGGCTTAAGAATCGAATCCGTTCCTACTTTTCCCAATCTAGTTAAGTTTAATGAGATTTGCTCCTTTGGGTAAATCAAATTACTGGGTTTCCCAATTTTTATTCTGGGAGGAGAGATGCTCATCTGCGAAAATCAGAACAGATACACAATTCAGTGCTATATAGTACATAAGTGTATGAAGTCGTTAAGGTGGAAAATTGAAGGTAGCATTTTCCAAAGGATGTCACCATAATCTGGAAATTGGTCTCATCCTTGTTACTATGGAGTAATTCCAAGCTGCAAATAAGGATTTCTATTTCCAGGAAATTTGGCTTAAACTAAATAGGCTTGTCGTTGATAATCCTGTATACACACATATACTGTCCAAAACAAAAAGTCGATAGTCGGATTTATTCATCGATGTTGCATTATGTATATCACTAATGGCGAAATAGGAAACCAAATACATCATACATACTGCTTTAGGAGTTCACTTAAAATAAATGCGAATTTAGTTTTACCCAATACTATGGTAATAGGAAATAATATATATCTGAATTCGCTGAAATCCTGATTTTTCTGCAAGAAAATCGTCAAAAGTCCAAAGTTTTCAAAGTGCTCATTGCCATTTCTCTGAAAAAGTTTGAGGCACGATTCCAGCCAAATTTCCCCAGGTAGTTTAACGCGTGCTAGTCCCAGCGGATTTCTGAGACTAATGTTGTATTCTTACTTACTTGTGTAAATTAGATAATAAGATAATGAAACCTTCTGAGAAAAATTCTATTAGCCACTTTCTAATAATTGGAATACTTAATTAAAACGATTATTGCCAAGTTTTAAATTACAGGCCTGTAATCGTCTTAAGGGCTTTGGCACGACTGGGGAAATTATATAGCAGAAACGAGATTATGACTTCTTCTGAATACAGTAAGGGAAGATCCTCATTTGAAAAAATAAGTAATTTCAATTTTTGAGATTATTAGTAGCCATGCGTTGCAGAGCTGATATCTTCCATCTGCGTTTACTAAAGGGATTTATTGGTTTAAGATTTTTAAATCCAATAGAATAATATTCTTAATATAAGTACTTTGTTTTCATGGTACAATGATTTTAGTATCTTCCCAATTGAGGCCATGATGTTTTGAAAATTTTTAAAAGCATCTAAAATTACCAAGTGTAATTATCCAACTGATTGACAGTTTAAGAGTTTTTTTTACTTGTATTCTTTATAATCGATTCCAAGCCTTTATTTTAAAAAAACAGCCTCCCTGTAATGTTTCACTACAACTTGCACCACCATCTGCCATATTTACAGCTTATCGCTACACATTATTCTTTTCATTTGTGCCAACGCCGGAAGATGGTAGCACAATACAACATTTTATCTGTGAACAAAGATGAGGATGGCTGATCTTTTCTATACTCCAAGGAATATATCGACATTAGTTTAAATGCAATTAACGCAGTTATAATTACTTAAATTTGCTCTGAAAATATGACAATATACTTGTGTTATGTACAGGAATTTCCACTTATATGTTTCTTTATTTGTACCAAGAATTTAGTATTAACTTTTATTATTTCCGAAAACCGAAAGACAACAATGATGTGAATAATTAACACAAATTATTTGTGATTGAAAAATAAGAAATTTCAACAAGAAACCACGCAAAATAATTTGTAATTTTTTAAAGCACAATGGTTGACAAAAACAGAGGATTTGAAGCGTTACCAGTTACGAAAAGGCAAGAATTTGCCACTTAAAGTAAGTTGCACACGATCCCCGTTAGGGTCTTCAATTCTGTCAACATTGACCTTGAAATCAATTGCACTCATTATGCCGTCTCCAAATTTTTCCAAAACTATCTCCCTAATGGCAAGTCCGTAAGTATTGTTGATCTCCTGCAGTCTTGTCATAAAAGGATCATTCTGAATCCCATCCAAGTCTTGACTCCTCAGGGGTGGCTCAGCCAACAATGCAGCGTTGACTTCAGAGTTTTCAATCTGCAAAATGTCAAGCAACTTTTTCCCTGCAGGAACAGCCATTGAACTCTGGCCCAGGCATACTGAAGCTACAAACACGGGTGACAAATTGAGTTGCTCAGCTATATTTTCCCATGTCAGGTTTTTCCCTCGTTTCGCTGAAAGGATTTTCTCTAGGAGTGGAGCACGAGTGGCTGTCAGTAACTTGACCGGGGCAACTGGAGTACTATAAACGAAATGATGTTACAGCATTGAAATATCTGATCGTTTATTTTTTATGTACCACAAGACCACAATACAGTAAATATATACAAAAATGCAATACGGTTACAAGTTAACATAATTGAATTGAAGAAGATTTACCTTGACATTTTAAAATGAGGTTCCGTGTAACACAAAATTCACAAATCACTCAAATAAATATTTTTAATGTTGCAGACGTAGTAACAGTAACTAGTATAAAGCAAATGAAAAGCAAAATATTCAGCTTAGTTATTTTGGTTCAGCGTCAGTTCCTGAATGACTGAAAGGTTTTTTTGAAAAAGACTCGGAGTTTACCCTCGAGTGAGTCGTTCAATGTACCATACCATGCTTCAAGTGCACAAACTTCAGCATGTATCTTTATATTGTATATCCTCTTTTATTTTCAATTCACACGACTACGGCCTGCTTTCCAATACCAAGTTCAATGTGATTTCGTGAATGAAACCGCATATGCTTGAGAGGTAAGTAAAATCTTAAAATAGATTTTGAGTCGTTGACATTATCAAAATCCCTTTGATCGTCAGTTTATCTAAGAATTTCCTTGCTTGTAAAATCCAGCAGGACTCTTGAACTTTGAATGGATACTGTAAATCCCCCGAAAATATTCTTTTCAATGCAAGCTTTTCTAAATGTATCATCCTGGAAACTACTTATATTCTCCAAAAAATCGTAAAAATGCTCAAATGCTGTTCCTTTATTCATATGTTCTATACTTCAGTAGTTTAATTATTATCCTGGAACAGCACAACTGTATGTTAAGCAATGAATTCTGTAAAATTGTTATCTTACTTTGACATAAATATACTTACCTATGTAAATATATTGTGTGTCAGTGAGACTTGGATAAAGCGTGTAAAACTTGAACTTGAGCATTACAAAATTCGGTACACACGGTTGCTACAAACAATTTACCAAAACAAATATTTATTACCTCGAAGGTATGTATAGCTATAAATCCCTTATATTATTGAAATTCCATTTCACTGCGAGAAGTGTAAACTCTTAATAGTATATAATTATAAATTATACGTCATACAAAACTGAGTTCTGCAAACTGGATCGTGCGCTTGATAGTTTAAAAAACATGATTTTAATGTTGTCAATAATAGTATCTATGTATGTATCACTGTGGGCTACGACGGAATGATATGTAATGGGTTTATATATTTTTATTGCTAATTTTATATACGTAGGGCTTCACTGCATGCTATTATTAACGACGTGACATTCTTTCGCGTGCCATTACTTCTGTTGTTTCTTGTGTATTTTGTTTATTGTTAGCAATAATAACATTAGATGTTTACATTCGTTATTGTGAAGCTAACACAAACGTGTAGTAACACCACAAGAGTAACGAATACTTTTGAAAGGCATTGAAAATGAGTGTCTGCGGCGAAATCCCGATTATCTTGATAGTGTGTGTCATTTATTCACTGTTGTTATTGATTCCAGTGGAAGCTAGAATAGGTAAGAATGAAAACCATTCAATCAGTTAGAACTTCAAAATGCAATATTATTATTATTGGAATATTATAACACATGCATTTTGATTCATCTTCATCAGCTCCGAGCTGTCCACTTGCTGGTGTCTCTGCAAGGTACCAAACGTGCATGTTGATCTCGTCAAAATTTCCAGAGAAGAATTATCCTGTCTGTGGGACAGATGGAACATGGTACATAAACATCTGCCACATCAAATGCTACATGGAAGAAGTGCGCCAAAAAAGTATGTAATCATTTTGATAAAGTTGTAATTAAAATAAATAATTTTTTTTATACGAAATTAATTTAATTTTGGCGCCTCTGTCTATTCTGCACTCTTTGTCATGGGTTTAGATCTTTGACAGCCAAGTTATAAATAATTAGTACATAATAATTTTATGATTATATGTACTTTCGTTACTACATTTCATGTGAAATATTGTTTTGTAGATCTTCAACCATCCATGGATCCTAGAAAGTGTGGAGCTCGACTAGCTATTCAAGTTTCCGATCATCACGCTAGCACTACTAAACCTTACTACAGCAATGAGCCCGATGAGGAAAACAGTTGATGAACAATTTAGTTGCTGGACCTGATAATAATGTATTCCCACAGTCAATTATTTTCTAATTATTTGACATTAAAAAATTGTGTAAAATAATTTCTCCAGTGTGCACCGCTGGTATATACATAATATATAAAAGGACATTCAGGCTTTAAAAAATTTATTTATTCGATAAAAAGATCTCAGCTAACATGCTACCAACACTTCCACCTCCATTAATCTCAATAATATCAACATTACAGTGAACAAGTTTATCATATTTCTGCAATCGATCTATTTGCTCTCCACGAAGACTATTATACGCTTGAGTACTCATGAAGAGAACTTTCTCCCCATTAAATTCATTTTGCAGTTGAATGGAATTCCCTAAGAATCTACACATTTGATTCATGTCAATGAGAATGATGTCCTTCCCAGTACTGGACAAGGATTCTATCACGCGTATTTTCTCACTTTCCCGACGAATGGAATCGATACAAATCAGAGCGTAACGGTCAGCAACACACATCATTAGATTCGTGTGGTAGATTGCTCTTCCATGAGAGTCCAGAGCTTGGAATGCGACACCTTTGTAGTTCATTGAAGAGCAGTAGGTTTCGAAAACACTGTGATGAGTTCTGGGCGACAGGCAGGCATAAGCTATTCGATGTTTCCGGTCCAGCACAACACTTGCAGTCCCTTCTAGGAATTCCTGAGCTTGCTCGTAATGAATCATATTGAATGTATCTGAAATGTGAAATTTCTCCTGAATCACTCCGAGGACATGTTCCTTCCTCTCCGCTCTTCGGATGATCGGATACATGGGATGTAGACAGACGATTCCATTGTCATAGAAGGAAATCCAATGGGTGGGAAAGATTGAGTCTGGAGTGTGTGGGTCGATCGTGTCGGTGACAATAGTTGTGTCGACCCCATTTTCATGTAGTAATTGGGCCAACTTCTCGAATTGTTCCAAAGCTTTTGGGTGGACGTTCTCATCATTATCGTCGGTGAGCCTCTGAAAAGCGTACGTCAGTGCACTATCATAATTGTGCAGAAAATTCACCGGACGAATCATTAATACCTTGGATGTTTTCTCCATCGTGGATGAATTTCTTGGCAACTATAATGGCACAGGAATAATAACAATATGATTTATACAGGTGTTGCATAAGCATAATATCAGTTTATCTGTAAAATTGATTATTAGAAATAAAAATTATATAACGTAGATATAATGGGATTAAAATATATGTACACACAGTTACTATAGATAGTAACTACACAGATCTGTAAGTATCCAACAATATTAGAACCTTCTTACACAAACAGGTTAATACGTAAAACAAATTTTAAGCTATAAGTATCTTCTACTGTCACCCCAATATCCAAATAATTTTATAAAATTAAAAAATAATTTGAAACTCACCCATTCGGATAATTTGTAGATCTCTGGGATCAGAATCTTGTAATATTTATTGAACACTACAGTCCGTGAAACTGAAGCTAGATTCTTGAGTGAAAAAAAAGGTTCAATTAGTTTATTTTTCCTAATTGAATCTTAGTTTTTTTATTGTTATGTATGTAGTATGTCCAAGTATAAAAGACTTGGAGTGAGATATTTTTGTCCTCTTGTATGTACGCTGCAAGCAATTGTTAAACTCGTGTGTCTACGGACTTACTTTATCCTCAAGGACACCTCTATAACTATTATTCAAACCTTTCTACGTGTTTCTAATTACGTTAACCAAAAAGATTATTTATTATTTTTTTGTCCTCACTTATACATACACGCACTTATTGCAGAGGATAATTTATTATTAGAAGATGCTTGAAATATATTGTTATTTGGATCCCCCAAACGCTTCTGGAGTGCGGGATGAGATTTGATTTTAGTTTGCAAGTTTTCGCTCCACAAATAAATATCCTCTGTACTAATGAACTCTTGTGAACTCTTTACTGTCCCTCGTATGTAAATTATTTTTATTAAGACAGAATTCAATTTTGTTTTTTAAAGTAATCCCTATAACTCCTGTCCTGACCTATTATAACTTTAGCAAAAGACAAGTATCTGTAAATTAAGCGCACTTTATGGAATCGTATTTGCTAATATAAAGAATTCATAATGCGGAGAAATTGTAAAGCATGAAATTAATGCTAATGAGAATTAGCATTTTCTTTATGTAGCAATTATGCATGTTCTTTGAGCTGAAAACAAAACTGGCTGCATGGAAGGATTAATATATTATTCTGTTTGCCAGAGTGTTGAGTTGAGTAACAGGCATGAGATTAAAATAGCTCATATAGCTTCTGCACTACTGGATGTGTGATAATAATGTATGCACTGTGAGTAGTCTTCTATAAGTATAGCATTATCATGCATAAACATTCAAAGTTTCTTGAAGGGCAATATAATTCCATAAAAATATACGACCAGTTCCGTCTACAAATCTCGACTATGTATGTATGCTCTTGAGACTGTACTTGTACTGCATTCGTTTGTTATAAGCAATCATGCAATTATCATCTGCTTCTTGGAAGTCCGGGTTTGAAAATAAAATACCAAATGAAGCCACAACTTGTTTTCGTTCATTAACAAAATGTACATATATCCATATGTAGTTTGATCGTATTAATCTGTTGATGAATTTTTCAAAAGACAATATTTTTGCATCTGGCGTTCCAACAATGTCGTACCTGATGTAATGGAAAAGTTTACAATTTTCATTGCCATTTAAATTGAAATGTAAATTGAATAGAAATTTGCATGGCTTCCCCTGAGGACAATATTGTGGGTTGTTTTTTAGTTAGTACGTTTGAATTAAGTAATGTATTCCTGCGTTTTCTGCTTCCGTGCGGTTTGCCAAGCTGGTTGAAAGTCATTCTTATCATGGATTCGGTACATATACGAGCTGTTTATTCTATATGTCCTTCTTGGAACCGGTTAAACCTTCTCGGGCTTGACCAGTTGGATTGAGTTTATGTTAAGAACGATGTTTTATTTAGCTTGTGCTAATTAATGAGCTTAAGGTTAATTATAAAATAATGGCATGCTTGCTTGTATTTTCACCGCTCATGGATACACTAACTGCATTTCACTTTCAGCCCAGGTATAAATACAATCAGAGATAAATAGTTGTGGTCGAATCACAATAAATCAAAGGATACTATCCGGTAGTCAAGATAGTTCTTGACAGTATTTCTTTACGATGTATCCCATAACATTTTTAGTTTTGCTAGTTGCATCTGCAGTTTTGGTATCTGCGGGCCCACATCACAATGCCGGGGGAGTGGACCACGCCGTTTTAAAATTCAAAGTGTCTGGCAGGTAAACATAGTAGAAGTTTTTATTTTCAATTTTGTAAGTATTTTTTTAATCTTTTCAGAGAGTCTTATGAGTTAACCATCTATAATACTACTCCATTTATTATTAAGGGACCTTAAGGATAAGCACAAACTAAGTATTATAAGTCTCGACCCCTACGTTGTAATAACCTACACCGATGGTTCTGGACATGAAACTAAACTAGGACGTTCAGAAACGTTGTCTAATACCAGAGACCCGGACTGGCAGGATACGTTTTCCTTTGAATTCGACCGAGAAAAGGATCAGGTATATTCTTATTATCAACCGTATATTTAGTATGAACTAATTTAATATAGTAACTCATATCTTGTATAAACCTGTACTGCAGAAATGGCACTTCGAAGTGTTGGACGACGACCGCCTAAACGAAAAGAGCACGGAAGGAGATGCGTGGGTTAAAGTGAGTGACTACGTTGACAGTGACCAGAATCTCCAAGTAAATTTAAGCAAGAAGGGATATATTATTATCAAACAAGCTTCATAATGTGATTCATTTGTGGATGAATGTTTTGCTGCGATTAAATAAATTTATAAAAGGAAAAAATCTAACTCATCGGTATTGGAATTATACATTATTTACTAATAAATGCAGTTCATAAAATAAAAACATTTATTTTGCCGTCATATGATATCTTATTGTGCTGGCACGTAAGTAACATGTATACTTGTATACATGCATGGCATATCATAAAGCAATATTATCTCTTTAGCATTGTTTTAAATTGATTATTTGGGTTGCTTAAAAATATTTTTGTTTTTATTTATTAGGGACACATTATCATATTGTAATAGCACTATCATCAACACACTTCTCGACACGCTGTATGAAGCCGTAAATTATTTACTTGCAAAACCTATGTAATAATAATTACTGATCGTAACCGCTGAGGATGTTTCGTTGTTTTTAAAGCTACGACATGTGCAGCATTGCGTTAATGAGGATGGAAGGTAAAATGAAACTACATAGATACTTAATAGAAATGATGATCTGAGTTGTGTGTATCAATTGTTATAATAGCAAAACAATACATAATCAATAATCATTTCATTTTATTTACTCCGTAGAAACCGCTTTAAACGGCTGAATTAGATAGTAGAACCGCTGCTTCCGATGCATGTAATTAGTTAATCATTCCAAAATTTAAACGAAGTAAAAAAAATACTCAAATTAATTAGGCAATACTTGTGCAGGATGTGCTCTCACGATCCACGCTTTGAGCATGTAGAGCCACAGTAATATTATAGATGCCGTTGCAATTAAAAGTTTATCTTATTATTGTCCACAGCATGTGTATAGGTGCACGAGTATAAGAACGGAAGGAGTTTGGAAGATTGATAATACTTCGCAACCATGGACAATCATTAGCACTAATTAGGGTATGTATATAAGGAGACTGTTTCAATTTGCACATTTGTCTAAAGTATTAGCTCTTTCAGAGTGCAACATCATTTGAATCTGCAGAAACAAAGCCAAGAAGAAAATTTGGAGAAGAAGCAGAAATGCGCTGGACAACCATTTCAATTTTGGTGGCAGTTTTTGCTACTGCTGTAATTGCAAGTCCGCAATTATGGGGAAACCGAAACCCACCGCCCCCTAGCCCTCAACAACCTCAGGTGCCTCAACGCGGGGGCGTAGACCGAACGAGACTCCGGTTCCGAGTCTCAGCAAGGTTTGCAAATATTTATGAAATTTCTAAAAAAAATTGTTACAATTTTTGTACAATTAACTTTGGGGGGAATAACGAAACAAAAATTGCATTACTTTTAATTTGAAATTTACTTTGTAGAGGACTCAAGGATAAGGACACCTTCGGCTCTATTGATCCTTACGTGAAGATCTATTACACTGAGAATGAAAGCACTAAGCAAACCAAGCTTGGACGAACTGCAACCTTGTCAAACACTCAAAATCCCGACTGGTCCGATATCTTCACCTTTGAGTTTGATAGATACAAGCGACAGGTTTGAAAATTAGTGTTAACATTTGAAATTAAAATTACTCCTTGTATGCTTTTTACTGAAGCTTCCATTATTATCAACTATTTTCAGAGATTCCTCCTGCAAGTTTTCGACCATGATTTGCTTCGTCGGGACGACAAAGCTGGAGAGGTCTGGGTTACCGTGAGTGACTTTGTGGACCACGGCAATCACTTGCAAGTCAATCTCAAGAAGGGCTACTTGATCCTTAAGCAGGCTTAACTTGATTCCTTGTGATCACAATCAATCACAATGTTCAGTGTAACACACTCTCTGAAATTTTCAACTATTCTTTGATTTATTGAATTTATTTGCATGCATTTATAACAGTTATCAATTGAAAACCCAAAAACAATAAATTTCAAACTATTTGTTGCAGTACCTTCCGTCTGTATACACATGGTATTAATTACATGGTTAGCATAACATGCTTTTCATATTTTCTACTTACAATTAGACTCCTAACTACATATTCACTAAAGAAATATAAATCTGCTTACTAGGACGACTATATTTCGTATGTTTTCTATATAGACAATAGCATTTTCTGTTCCAATCGAACCATTAAATTTCCATATTTTCATGGGTCATGAATTATGCAAAGTGTGTAATTTTTGGTCCAATTAAATTGAATTCAACAATATTTCAAGAACTCCTAAGTTCATTCTCTGATGTAACTTTTCAAGTGTTGGCTTTAAAAAAAAACACCTCAATCATTAATACTCATAGTATATCAACCCAAGATATTTCATATACATAATTACCAAACAGTAAATTCTGTCGATTCTGTATAATCATCAACTATTACGTCAAGTATGATATCACTCCTCTTAATTACCATTATTCGTTCAATGATTTCACATTTTTCCAACGACTCCTAATTACAGACGACGGTACAAAATGCATATGTGTTTCGTTAATAAGCAAGAGTTCTCACCTTTAATTTCCAAGCTATAATTTTGCATGGCTATTTGTAAACATGAGTTCAAAACAAACAAAATTACCCCGAAAACTTCCAAGAAACCAATGCTAATACATGAGCATGGAATAACCCTGGAAATCTATTAGCATTAATTTTTGTATTATAATTAAAGTTATAAATATATTTGTTTAAGTTTAGAATTTAAACTCGTCTCCTCGTTCCGGCTGGATCTTTTAGTGCTTGGAGATTGGCAGAAGAGTAACAATCTCCTGCAAGGAATTTTAAGTGACATCTTACAACATGTATTTTAAAGCTATCGCAATTTTGCTGGTGGTTGTCGCCACGGTGGCAATTGCTGGACCTCCCGGTCAACGAGGTGAAGATAGGACCAAGTTGAGATTCAGAATTTCAGGAAGGTAATAACCACATTTGTATCTGTACTTATTTTATGATAATACACATTAATTCTGTCGTGTGCTTCCAAAATTTTATACGATTTTTGGGGATATTCTGTATTATTTAGAGGGTTCAAAGGTAAGGATACGTTTGGATCGATTGACCCTTATGTTGAAATATACTACACGGAAAACGAGAGCGCAGATGAAGTTAAATTAGGACGAACAGCAACTTTATCCCGAACACGAGATCCCGATTGGTCTGATGTTTTCACCTTTGAATTTGATAGATATAAAAGACAGGTAATTCTTGCATTATTATTCTCTTTAATTTCATTAAAAAAACTAAATCGTCTGAATTTCGTACATTTTGATGTTTGTTCAGAGATGGCACTTTAAAGTCTATGACCATGACTTACTCCAACGAGACGACAAAGCTGGTGAAGTTTGGGTTACTGTAAGTGATTTTGTGGACAGCGATCAACACTACCAAGCCAACCTAAACAAGAAGGGCTACCTTATTATCAAGAAAGCTTAAATATATGTATGTTTCTATGTTCAATTAAAATGTATTACTTTACTTACGAAAGATAATAAAACTGTCTTTATACATTTAAATGTGACCAAGCAATACTGATTTAACAATTTTATTATTTCATTCATGAATTTTGTGATATTCATGTTATTATAGTCTGGAATTTTTATTATATAGTTTTTATATAATATATAGCATAACTTTCATACTTATAGTAAATTATTTATGAACAACTATTTTCTTATATACATTAAGTTTCATGGGATACTCAGATTCATATGTAGCATTTGTAAATAAACCTATGTATTTTCGTTTTAATTGGTTGTAACATCACATATGTATTTCATTAATATATGCGGTAGGTATTTGTAAAAATGAAATTTAATTTCATAATTACAGGTCGTATCATAGAAAAGGAGGGGCATAGTTCGGACAAGACGTGTCATTGCAATGCATATTGTCCGTATGGTCTTGCACTTCATGATGATAGAAGTCATTACCTTGAATTTAGCTAAACTTATAATTTCATATGTAGTATTATTTGTAAACATGAGTCCCCGGATTTCCAAGAAGGCAAGGACAGTATTTAGCTTATAAAATAACCCTGGAAATCTATTAGCATTAATTTTTATCATTGACGTGCGGCATATATTTGTTTAAGCTAATTTAAAAGCGTCTCTTCATACCGCCTGGACCTTTTAGTTCTTACAGTGTGGCAGAAGAGAAACAATCTCGAAGTATACGAGTGCCACTTTAAAGCTTTTAATATGTATCTTAAGACATTTGCCATTTTGCTTGCGATTGTCTCTACGGTAGCACTTGCTGCACCGGACGGACGACGGGGAGAAGATAAAGCTCATTTGAGATTTAGAGTTTCTGCCAGGTAAAAGGGTTTACTTTATAAAAATTAATAAAATGTATAATACAATTTTATCGTTATCCCCTATTGGAGTATAAAGTGTAACTGTTGTTGGTCATAACTAATAGTTTTTTTCAATTTCTTAGAGGACTCAAAGATACAGAAACATTTGGAACGATCGATCCTTATGTTATAATCACTTACACTGAAAACGAAAGCTCTGATCAAATAAAGTTGGGAAGGTCAGCAACTGTGTCACGATCCAGGGACCCGGACTGGTCTGATGTTTTCAGCTTTGACTTTGATAGATACAAGCGACAGGTAATTTAACAAACGAACCCTATTTTGTAATTTTTGTGTAATAATTGAACTTCAATATCCAGAGCAAAGTTTCACTATTAAATGTATTTGTTCAGAGATGGCACTTCAAAGTTTACGATCATGACTACATTCTGCGGGATGACAAAGTCGGAGAAGCTTGGGTAACCGTTAGTGACTTTGTGGACAGCGATCAACACTTCCAAGCCAATCTAAACAAGAAGGGCTACCTTATTATCAAGAGAGCTTAGATATCACTTATAAATTACAATGTGATACATAACTCCTGTGAGATAATAAAACTTATTTATGTGTAAAAATATACCTATAGATACATGGCTTAGCAAGACAAATACTTATTAAACTAATTTCATATTTGTGGAGAATATGGCATAACTTTGTGCAAACAACACTTAAATTATAATCTCAATTAATATTACATCACCCAGTGCATATGGTTTAATTATTTTATTTCATTTAATATATAGACATATGTATTTACACAAAAATTAAAGTGAAAAGGTAACGCTGACATAGTTTCATAACTGTAGATGAGTTTCACTTGGCCATAGAGAGGGAGAGTAATAAGTTGCAGTATGGCGTTTACACATGCTGTCATGACAAGTTGGCAATAGTGATTCCTTGGCAGTGTCTCCACATCCAGTTGATTTGATTCCTTTCGAATTCTTGTCATCACTGATCCATGATAGTACTATAGACTTATCATTAATTCTAATTTCGGTAGAACATGTTTGCGTAGGATAATCTTTACTGGTTGCGGTATAAGACAAATCCAGGTCGTATCTTTTCTTATCCCGGATGTGAATGTCGTCAAAAGTGGTGCGTGTACAGAGATGGGAGAAAACTCCTGAAAATTGGGAGAATAAGCACGATTTAAAATTTTAAAATATTTATGAAGTCAATATCATTTATTTTATGGTTATTGTCATATATATCGAGTAAGTGTGTTATATATGCTTTTAGCAAAAGATCTAAGAATAAAATAATTTTTTATTTTTATGAAGATTCATACCTTCGGAGTCGTAGGGCAAGAGTCCAAAGAACTTGAGAACTGCAAGTGTCAAAAGCGAAAACATGGTCCTCACAATGTCACAATAATCACAAAAAGAATAGAGCCCCACTAACAAAATGTGTAAAACACAATGTTAAGGTATCAGATATCGAAAAAGAAGTATATGAAAGACTGGAATGGAAACAGTAGACAGTTGCTGCAGTTGCAGTTCAAAAACTTCTGGCAGAATTTGGGTCTTTAGAAATAATATTATTATCTCTCCGCATTTTAGTCGACCATGGTGGCATTGTAGTTTCCAAGGTAATTATCATTACAAGAGCAATATAATATCTAAAAGCTGGAACAATAATAAGGCTACCAGATCATTAAATAAAAATTACCTATCTAGCTTCTATTTCACTACTTCAAGCCTCTAAATAATGACTTCAAGTTAATGTAGCCGTATGTAACTTTTTCAACTTAAAATTAAGAAATGGAAATATGTTTCATTTGTGTCAGGACTTGTTTGACATTTGTTCAGCATTTAAATGCAAAATATTTTGTGATTGCATATACAATTGGGTTATTTAGAAGTGTTCCAAGAATGTTAGAATGTTATTTAGAAATGTGTATAATGTTATATGTTTCAATTAATCATAAATGCATACAGAATACACTTCTCTAAAAGGAATGTTCGAATAAGACTAACATAATTATTTATAGTGAAAGCCATACATATGTAAATGTATGTATTGTAGGTATTATTGCCACGAGCTGTTGATGTTTAATAATGAGGCACCCTTGCAAGGCTTACATTTAAGGTCAACTGAAAGGTTCAATTTCAGACATCTGAATAAATAGATGATTACATTTCCATTAATTTTAGTTTCTATATAATTAAGAATAGCTTCTTTAGTAATGCATGTTGTACAGATAGAAGGAAACAATACCTCACGGTCTTTCTTACTCATCAGTGTCAGTTTGTAGCTCTTATTATGAATCCTCAAGTATATTGTCTTTATTGCTGTATTTAAATGTTACATAATTAGTGCTCACAGTCTTCATACTAATCAACGCGTGTAGCATGAGTCTTCACGTAATCACATTTCACATGCATAAGTATATTTATAACTTAAATTACTCTATAGTTAAAGAGTATACAAGTGGTGGTTATAAAACTAATGATTTGAGTGCTAGCTTCTATCAGCTTCTATACATATAGTTACTCACATATAAGATATGAAATGTATTTTGGTATGAATTCTTGCATTATGATAGGGAGACCCTATGTAAGTATATTAAAATATTTAAAACACTATCAATTTAAACTAATGACTTAATATTATACTTAAGTTGAAGTTTTTAAATTATGTTATACAATGTAGAGTATATGTAAACGAAATTCAATTCTAATGGTTTCACTAGTCTATAAAATAGTTTTAAGTTGCTTGTCTATAGTAAAACTAACCACATATATGTGGTTAGTTTATATATAGTTGTTAAATATATTTAAATTCCACTTACTTGGGCACGTCATCTAATGTCTATTATCAGTAATATCATCACCAAAGTTTCAAAACTCCTTTTGTCCGATTTTTTACCGTAAAAATTAAAATTGCGTCTAAAGTTTAAAAAATAATACCACACACGTTCATTACGCTTTAGCTAGCTCAGCTAGCTGAAAGTGTAACCGAATGTCGTTTCTTCAAAATAGTTAAATAGTAGATACATGAGAATGTTACAAAGCACATGGCTAAGCTGAAGAAAATCACGTAAGTTAAAACCAAGGGATGATATTCGATAGAATCCCCTACAATCAATGGGTAGATTGCAGATACTAATCCACCAACAATGATCATAGTTGCTCCAATTAAATTTGTAACTACTAAGTGTTTCTCAATGTGATCGTAGATACATGCAAACACAGTAGAATATCCTAACCCAAGCAAACAAGAACCAACCCACAGCATAGTCAAATTTGAATTGGCAAAAAAGAATAAAACTACATTCCCTACAGTTGCAATAAGTAAATTAAAAACCAGAACCAGAGCTGGGGACACTTTAAAATAGGTTATAAGTATACCACCAAGTCTACCAGCCGTGTAAGCGCCAGTGAGGCCTGAAAGTACTGCTGCTCCGTCCGGTTCCGGAAGTCTCAGATCTACATAATGAGTAAACGTGGGCAGGAACTGAAATGTACATAGTTCCATTCCTTGATAGCAGCCCAAAACTAATGCTGATAAAGCAATTAGTCTGATTTTGGACCAGTCCAAGCTCAGCAGAACTCTTCGTAAAATCTCTCTTTTGGAGCTGGTGTCATAATAGGAAGAATCTTCTTGCGCTACACTTGTGTCCAATTTTTTTTGAATCGGAGGTACATACTTGTCATAGAAATATAGAAATAAAACGAAACTAGCTCCGAGGACAATTATACTCCCACCGACTGATAGAGGAATATAAAGTTGGGACTCAGTTTCATTTTTTGGGGCGAAGGTGGACGTATAGGGATCTTGAAATGGTGTGGTGGTCTTATGCTCATCAGTGTTCTCCTCCAAAAGAAATGGTTTCAGAAGCAGCGGCGCCACCAGAGTGCCCACAGCGAAGGAGAAATATTGAGTTTGAATATAAACACCGGCTTCACCCTGCCACATTTCTAGCATCCAGACGACTTGTGAAGTATCAAAACCGCCCGCAGTAAATCCGATGAATCCTCCAACAACGAAAAATAATATTTTGGTTGGGAGCCAAGGTATAAGAAATACTCCGATTGCCATTATGTAAAGTAGGCCGACAACCATCAGCTGACGGTTGAAGTAGTCAAAGAGAATCCCACCTGTTCAAATAATGTTTTCATTCATAAGTATATAGTAGTGAGATCCTTTAAAAATCTTACAGTCCAGAGTATTTGCAGCACGAATGTGATTGGAAGAGTGTGAAACATTCAATTACATATTAAAGCTCCAACCAAGTAGCAAAGTAGTATCACAGTGAAAACCTTGGAAATATCATCAATATCAGTCTCATATTTATTCTTTAATTCCACAAGCGATGGTGACAGGAAATTGTAGGCCATACCCTATAATATGAGCAAAAAATATTATTTTATTTTATTAAAGTCAAGTGTACACAAGTGTATACAAAGAATTCAAATCCTACTATCTCTCTTGTATGTAATACATATATGCATTATTATCAGTTGTACATAAATGAATAATAGCGTTCTTCAAATACAAAAACCTACTATAAAAATGTAAGCGTTTTGATTTTCCAAAAATTGAAAAGTTAAAATTGTTAGTTTAAAATGAATTTTGAAATCAACACTATTTTCACTTATACTTAAATAATTAAATATATTGTTGGGGATAAGAAATGTGGTGTACTTACAAATGCAAAGTAGCAAAACCAAGCGGCAAAAGACGTGACTCTTTTCATTGTCACGGTTATTGCCTGTGTTTCCTGCTGTTGTGATTCCATTGTTAACCAACACTAAATGTGCACCAGATCTTGGACTAAAAGCAGTTGCCTTCAGCACAGGTTGCCTTAAACTTGAAGGCACAAGTATTCCAGTAAGCAATAACCGATCAATTAATCAGATCAATAAAATGTCCACATGGCAATAATCAGCTCTTATCAGTGGAATATATTATAAAAACCCTCCAAAATGACACTGATATGATTTATGTCAAGTAACTTTTGTTTAATGTGCTTGGCTAAAGTCAATTTACTACTGGAGTAGCTTACTCCAACAAGCGCTTTATCCTACTATTTTAAATACCTATGCTACTTTTCAGGCCAACTAAACAAAAGGAACGTCAACTGTGAGAGGATGAAATATGTACAATACTGCACCTGTAATTTTTGTAGCGTGATAATAAAGTGTGCGGGTGTAAGCTCTATACGTTCCATATTCCAAGTTTCATATCGCTAGCGTACATACTATTGATAATTTACATTTGATATTCATAATATTTAATGCTTCAGTTCCAAAAAGTGAACGCACAATAGAAAACATTAATACAGCTCATGGCACGCAAACCGCACATAGTATTTTTAACTATAGATACATAGATTAGAAGATTTTTCCTTCAATAAATGCATATACGCAAGATTATATATAGTGCCGTAAAATATTTTAGCATGCAACGTTAGTCATTACAAAACTCATTTAGAGGAGAAGCATACTCAAAAGAGTCTTTACTAATAAATTATCAACAGTTTTCTAGTCACCAAAATACACTTTGTGTACGCTATGTCGAGATAGCGCGTTTACGCCTACGGCTGTCACGAATTGATAGTGGTTTCAAGTAACTTAGTAAACCTATGTAGTACACAGTTGTATATTATACTCCTTTCTAATTACAATATTAACATTATGAATATTTCACAAATTAGCTGTATTTATGGTTGTGTGCATACAACTGAAAAGTTCAAAGAATATGACTAAATGTATAAATGCTAAAATGACCAGTAAATACGATGAAATATTTTTAACCACATAAAATAACAATAGTTAATCAAATTAAATGGCATACAAAAGATCTTTATTTACATTATGCTTTTTTATTTCTGCTAACATAAATTTAATGGTTTAACTATAGGAAATCTTTATGATGTTATTCTAAACAAAAACGTTAATCTGTACAGATAGCTTGTAATTTAAAAGTTAAAGGCCTTCATTAACTGGAATACGCACTTCCATCCGTTTCGTCCTAATGGCTGTAACATAATAAACTAGTCCGAATCCAACCGTGCAGATGGCTATACTACAGAATACTAAGTATACCATTACAAGTGGTTCTTGTTCTATGTACTGTCCAATCAGAACGAGGTACAACAATGCAACGGCTCCCCCAGCAACTATGAATATAGTTCCTACTGTGTTGGACACCGTTAAGTATTTTTCAATGTAATCATATACACACGCAAAAATTGTAGAAAATCCAATACCAAGTAATATGGCTCCAGCCCAAAGGAAATACTTATTATCAATTGCAAATAAACACAATATTATATTCCCAGTAAAGCATAAAACTAAGTTGGCAATGAGGATAACAGTTGGTGCCATCTTGAAATACACGACCAATATACCGATGAGCCTTCCCCCGGTAAATGCAATAGTTAAGGCACTGGCCACCAGAGCAGCTGTGGGCTCCGGAAGTTTCAGCTTAATTACATGCGCAAATGTGGGCATAAATTGCATTGTCCCAACTTCCATTCCTTGGTAACCACTTAGAACGACGGCTCCCAGAATCACCAGTATAATCCTATTTGCCGTCCAGCGACTTTCCAAGCTTACTGATACCAGGGATTTCTTCCTTGGCATGTCCTGTGGAGTTAGTATTTCCACTTCCGATTCGTATTTGTCGTAGAAGTATAAAAATAACAAGTAGGAGGCTGATGCTATGATTAAGAACCCTGCCACGGACATTGGAATATAAGATTGAGATGTAGGCGGAGATTCCAGAAGATCCATTGTGGACATTGTCGTGGATGTTATATTGTTCTCACGCATCGTGTTGTTGCTCTTATGAAGATCTTCTTCCAAAAGAAAGCTGCTTAATAGCAATGGGCCAATAGCGGAACCAAAAGCGAAAAAGAAGTAATGCGTTTGTACATATACCCCAGCATGACCCTTCCAAAGCTCGAGTATCCATACAATTTGGGCAGTGTCAATACCTCCGTTGGTAAATCCTTGGATTCCACCCAGTATGAAAAATAGTGTTATGTTGGGTATAAACGGAATCAGAATAACGCAGATTGCCAAGATATACATCAGTACTATGAGGCATATTTGACGGTTTACGAAGCTATAGAGCGTTCCACCTGCAAGAGACATTATGGGATATTGGATTAAACTATTACATAAAAGCATCAGTATATCGTTCTGATATTGTATTTAGTTAGCGGTGGATGAGCTTGATAATTAAATTTTTAATTGCGATTTAAATTACATACGGTTCATGTTAATAAACAACGGTGGGCTCAATTTTTCCATACAGGTAATTGAAAATTGAATTCGTAAGCACAGTCAAAAATTTATTTGCTCGTTCTTATTCCATTTCCGATTCTTATGGAAAGAAATTGAGCTGAATAACAGTCTAAGTAGGTATATATATATACCTATGCATTATGTTGTCTTGTGATGAATAATTATTGAATATCACCACTAATCGTAAGTGGGTTGACTTTGAATTTGTACATACGTACTTATGTTTCGGAATTAAATTGTTTTGCAAAAAAGAAAAACATTGTATGTATACTTACATATAATGGCCCCAACCACGTACGAAATCAGTATTATAATAAAGATAACGGACATGTTGTCGACTGTTGTGTCATATTTCACTTTCAGTTCGGTTAACAAGGATGGAATCAGAGTGTATGACATTCCCTGGAATACAAAAATATTACGTGAAGCATTGAAGTGAATTTACATTCAAATTTTTAGGCTATTATATATGCATAGTTGGAAAATTTGATGAAATAGAACATCTCAAGGAATCTTTCTGGGGTCTAGAACTAGAATAGAGTGTAAGATAAAACTCATTGTAAGCTACTATTAAACACCTAACCTATGTATGTATATATGTCTTTCCAGGAAATACAATATCAAATGAAAATAAAAACACTTACAAATACACAGACACTAAACCAAATGGCACTGGACGTTATGTACTTCATTCGAAGGGAAGGACCCTTCGAGAGAGAAGGGCGAGGAGTGTTCATCTTGATCTATGACGGAGATCGTCAATACTGTGGTGATTTTAAGTATCAATAATCAATATGTATTCTGGCTAGAATTGACTCATAAACAGTTAATTATACAAGTGGAATAATAGTTTCAGATACCTAATACTTATTACAGCATAAATTAATTAACTCACCATATAGGTATTTAGTCTATCCTGAAGAATAACAATGTTGAACAAAGGGTTGAAAGTTTTATCTATTGTTTTAAATATCCGATTTGTGCATTAAGTGTGTAGATAATCATACGTCTTCTACGTGCATCTATAGCACGCTGTCGGTGATATTCAAACAAGACTGTGATGCACTTATTTTGTTTCCCTTACTACCCTAAAGGTGATTAAAAATGTAATCACTATATTTGCTTATGATTAAATCTTGTGATATGTGTGATTTGTCGGAATTCCCTTTTATGTAGATTTTTGGATATGTATAATGAAAGGTAGAAAAGCAATGTATTATTTAATTTATAAACCTTGTACAATTAAAAACTGATTTTGTATACAAATAAAGGTTTTCTAGAAGCAAGTGCAGATGTATGACTAAGGTTTATTAGTGTGTCTGCAAATGCTTATTAAATGAAACCGAACGTACTACATCTAAGACTGGAATACTTTTGGTCAGACGTCAAAAGCTCAGTCAGGAAAACCTCATAGGAATTGTTGTTTTACGACATCGACCAAGAAGTTTAGGTTGGACTCCCCAAGAGTTTATTAATAGTTTCACATGTCGTCGGTTATTTTGAGGCACTGCAAAAAGTGTTGGTAAAACATGATGGTTCTGTTTATTATCAATTTTGCTGTTTACTTTTATTACTCACGTTTGTATCTTTATTGATACCTTGTGTTCAGATTTCAGATGTACATAAAGGATATCGTTGTTTGTTTACAAACTACATAGCAGGTATGCCACATATGTACATAGTTATGACAATGGACGCATACCTCTGATTACGTAATCAAAACGTGCTTCTTCATCTTTTTCCTCATTTACTGAGCTAAATGCTCACGCTTATGAATGGAACTTTCATTTTTAAAGTAGTAAAGGCTACTCGCACGTATTGAATAAATCGGTGGGTGAATTGCGGTGAGCATAGTTAAACTACGGAGAATAAACGTTGATTACTTCCCACGTAATAAAACATGTGTCATACAATGGTATAGTAGTTGTGTAACAAAAACTTTCAATAGTAATAAAAGCTTTAACAACTACAATGTTAAACATTAACATAGTATTAAATTGTTAATGTGAAAATGAAATACATACAAAACTGATCATTTCAACATTACAATACAGTGTTGTAATAAGAACAGAATATAAGTTTCTGCTGGTGACGGGTATAATTTTAAAGGAAATAACATTTCGGAGGGTCAGTGTACGCAACACACATACAATTAAGCATGTACAGAACAAGTTCTAAGCTACCAGAAGTGCTTGCACATGCCCTTATTGCTTTTTAAGTATTTAATAAATCCATTCCAAAAGCATTTTGAAAGTCAATTTGTTTTCTGTCAAAGCCCTTCAATTTTTGTTTGAAAGCCCGAGAATATCTCAAGTATTAAAGAAATGTGAAAAGGCTATAATCAAAGTCTGCCATTAGCAAACTCTACGTAACCTCATCTGTTACTGCAACGGAAAGTTTTTTTTTTGGTGAGCTACTTATAACATCTTAGAATAAGGAGACCATTATAAACTCTTCCATATGGAGTGATTTATAAGTTGAGCCTGGGAGAACTATATCCTTGCTCACGTTATCAGCAGTTTTCTAGCTGTCCATACAAATATGTACACTACGTCTATAGATGACGTATGTATGCTTCCGACGGATCAATAAAATTTTCCGTTTGAAGTCAATATGGGTACCTATGCCTATATACCTATTATATGTAATATGCATCTAACCGTATATAATTTTACAATATTAGTAATTTAAAAAATAAATATGATCGTGTGCATATAGTGTGCATATATGAACATGCGTCTTGTATTCGAAAAGCTTAAACATTAATAATTTGCTTGGATTTGATTTTGCTTTAGTGAAGTTGTGGGAATCATGTTTTATTTTTCAAAGGGTTCAATCACTCAGACCCACATGTTTCAGCATTTAAAAAATATACAACCATTATAATTTCATTTTAACAGCATCAATATCGAGCTTGTCGAATGTCTCTTAACATATAATAATTCAAATACCTGTAATTTAGTCTTAATCTAAACAACCACGTTAATCTCACAATAGTTCGAAGCTTAAATATTAAAGGGTATCATTAACTGGAATGTCTAACTCCATCCGTTTCGACCTAATGGATGTAATATAATAAATTAGTCCGAAGCCAATAGTGCAGATGGTTGCACTGCAAAATACTAAGTACACAATTACAAAGGGCTGTGTATTAAGGTACTGCCCAATGACAATGAGATACACCAATGCTACGGCTCCTCCAGCAACTATGAAGATGGTTCCCACAGTGTTGGACACCTTCAAGTACTTCTCAAGGTAATCATATACGCAAGCAAAGATTGTAGAAAATCCAATACCAAGTAACACGGCTCCAGTCCAAAGCATATACTCATTTTCATTTGCAAATAAATACAGTAATATGTTGCCAATGAAGCTTAAAACTAAGTTAGCAATCAGAAGGTAAGTTGGTGCCAACTTGAAATACACGACTAATATACCGATGAGCCTTCCTCCGGTAAATGAACCAGTTAAGGCACTAGCCACTAGAGCAGCTCTGGGTTCAGGAAGTTTCAGTTTAATCTCGTGGGCAAAGGTGGGCATAAATTGCACTGCAGCAATTTCCATCCCTTGGTAACCACTCAAAACCATGGCCCCTAGAATCACCAGTATAATCCGATTTGCCGTCCAGCGACTTTCCATGTCTACCGATTCCAACGATTTCCTCCTTAAGTCCACCGGTACTAATGATTTTTTCCTTGGCTTGTCCTGTACCGCGACTATTTCAACTTCCGGTTCGTATTTGTCGTAGAAGTATAGGAATAACAAGTACGAGGCTGATGCTATTATTAAGAATCCGGCTATGGACATTGGAATATAAGATTGAGATGTAGGTGGAGGTTCCAGAAGATCCATTGTGGACATTGTTGTGGATGTTACATTATCCTCACTCATCGTGATGTTCTTATGAAGATTTTCTTCCAACAGAAAGCTGCTTAACAGCAACGGGGCAACGGCGGAACCAACAGCAAAGAAGAAATAATGTGCATGTAGAAAAATTCCAGCTTGACCTTTCCAAAGCTCGAGTATCCACACAATTTGGGCAGGTTCAATGCCTCCGTTGGTAAATCCATGAAACCCACCAATTACGAATATCAGAGTCATGGTTGGTGTAAATGGAATCAGAATCACGCAGATTGCCAATACATACATAAGTATTATAAGGCATAATTGGCGGTTCCATAGGTTGAAGAGTATTCCGCCTGCAAGCGACATAATTGTATTAACTTTCGTTGCTTACTTTACTCATCGTCAGTAGCAATCAAACCACAAAATTAAATTATGCGGGCTAAAATCTTTCAAGTATTGCATGTAGTACATAGACAGCGGTTGGTGGTCTTGCTAATGAAATTTCATCTTTGCGCTATAAATAAACTATTAAATTTACATAGAAACAAGGGTGGGCCTAATGCTTCCACGCAATTTATTACAAATTGAGTTTGTAAGCACAGTCAATAATTTCATTAGCTCATAGTAATTTCATTTTTGATTCTAAGGCAATGAAAATGTATTCAGATACGGCTATAAAAAATCTTAACGCTATATATTTATTATAATATTTTGAACACTAAGTAAATGCTAAATAATCACTAAATAGGCTTCAAAAACAGGATTTTGTGATGAACGGGATTAAATTGTCTCGCGGAATAGAACAACTGAAGGATGAAAGACATTATTGTACTTACATATTATAGCCCCAATCACGTAAGCAATCAGAATGATTATGAAGATGAAGGAGATGTCATTGAGTGTTGTGTTGTATTTCACTTTCAATTCGGTTAACAACGACGGAATCAGATTGTAGGACATTCCCTGGAATAAAAAATACTGGATGAAGTATTGAAATAAATTGGCATTCTCAATTTCTAGGGTTAAAATGCAAACAATAATACCTACAGATATAATTAATAAATTAAAAACACTTACAAAGACAAAAGCACTGAACCAAATGGCACTAGATGTTATGTACTTCATTCGTAAGGAAGGACCCCTCGACAGAGAAGTTCGAGGGGTATTCAACTCGATTTGTGCGAGAGATGGACGAGGGGTATTCATCTTGATCTATATGAGGAAGAACTTCAATTCGACTAAAAATTAAAATTTCAATAATATATACTAAAGATCAAACTTCCGATTAATTAATACATCCAATTTAATTGACTCATCTAAGGTATGGTAAATAGTACTAACAATGCAAAGCACTGGCTTGAAAGTTTAATCTATTGTTTTAAAAAAATGCTTATAATAAATCTTCTGTGCTATGTGTTGTCGGAATCACTGTACATTTAGGTATGTACTGAAAGGCATGAGAGTGATGTATTTAATTTATAAACACATCATTATGAGTAACGGCGGAGGCGGATATTGTATTAAAGTTTTTCCGATAGAAAGTGTTTGGTTACAATGCTGAACAAACGTAACCAATCTTACATTCAGTACCGGAATACCTTGGTCAGACATGGAAAATTATGGAAGGAAAACCTCAAAGGATTTATTTTTTTACGACATTGACCAAAGGTTTAGGTAGGACTCTCCCCATGAGTTTATTAATAGTTTCGCATGTCGTCGGTCATTGTGAAGTATGAATAATAAGTGTTGGTAAACATGTGGATCTGTTTTTTCGTCAACTTGTCTGTTGATTATTTTGGACGTTTTGTTTAGCGGTCGCAGTTGACACGTCACACCCGGGAGAAGGTAGTAGCCAGCGTCTCTATATTTATAGTTATTCATTATTATGAGGTATGTAAACATTCATCACTAGTTGTATACATTGTGGTGACAACTGGACATTTTATTACTTTGCTCCACATGCTTCTTCATCACCTGGTTGTTTGTCCCTAAAAAGCGATAAAAAATATTTTGTGTAACCGCATTTTAATTAAAATGTTGAAAATATAATGAATAAATGTTAAAACGGAGAAATTTCGTTGATTGTAATATTTATGGCTGTATGTCTTAAAGTAACATATTCTTATGATGAATTTTAGTATCTACTTTGTACATAAGGATTCCTACCTTTCAATAATGGCCAAATGTTCTACTTGTTGTACATATTTAGCAATCGCAGCTTTATAGCTAGCCTTCATTTCATACCGTATGAATGTAGTAATCTCCACTCTTTAATTTTGTAAATATTTGTCAAGTGTTAATAAATTAATAATTTTAATTTAAGGATCTAGGATCTTTGGGTGCAGTTATTCACTACTCGACTAATATGTCGGCGTTTGCAATTTTTTTGTCTTCATAGAGTTTGTCATAGTTGTCTTCTAATGTAACACGTCCGCGTTTTGTATGTGGTGCCAATTAATTAAAAAATATTTAGTTTATTAAAATTAAAATGGTTGCTTTAAGAAATTAAATTTATTTATGTATTTTGCGTAAATCTCGGATAATTGACACATACCCTGGTTACGCAATCATATGGCGTATTTATGCAACTTCCTCCACCTTTATTTAGCCAAACGTCCATGTTTATGAATGTAAGTTCGTCATTTTTCCTAAAGTAATAATTTATAATTATTACGAGTTTATGAAATCGGAGGTTGAGTTGTGGTGAGCACGGTAAAATTATGTACAATAAATGATGATTGGGTTTCCACACCATAATATGTCAATGCACAATGGTGACGTAAATCTGCAATAGGGACAGAAACTTTAACTTATTACAATGATCAATCTTCATTGAATGTAAGTTTCAATCACGTTTGTATATTGTACATAGATATATTCAATAACATAAAATGAATCCGGTGGCTCAGTGAGTACACACATAAGTACATACAATAAATCTTCTAAAGTAAACCAAATCTCCATCTACGCAAAATATTTGCTGATTCCATTATTTCAGTACTTTAAAACGCTCCGAAACTCCATTTGTTTTCCTGATAGCATTCAATTTGATTGAAAGTTCGAAGATCCTGTCAAATAGAAGGATATATAAACATGCTTATCGAAACTTACTGCCATTAGCTATATCTCAATAACCTCGTTGTCTTGCTATTGAAAGTATTTCACATTTTAGTGTTGGGTGACTTACATTCATTATACATACATAGAATATGGAACTATGCCTGTTAAACTCTTAAAAAATATGGATCGATTATTATGTTGAGGCTGTGAGAAGAATCATTGCTCTTATCTTCAGACTACCGCCACCCGCCATAACTCATTTTTCTTATTTTTTCCCTACCAAAGAAGTTATTACATTATATGCTCGTGAAAAGCATTGGTGTGGAAAATTTAAGTGGGTTACAACCAAAATAATTTTTCAGGGTGGCAACAAATTACACGAGTGTATTAAAGTTGGTTACTACTTACGAGAATACTCAAACTACGTTTTAGTGCATAAGGGTTGATTCTGTATGGGAACGAAAGCAATTACAAGGAAGCAGTTTGGCCTATAGAATCGATAGGTGCAAGATTGGAAGCAATAACAATAAAACTGCAGGGCAAACATTTTTGGACAAAGCGAAAACATGGTGTCATTTTATTCTCTTTTCGTATCGTTTCATACACTAAAGAAATATATGTATGGTTTATTCCTCTCTGGGGATCCCAGACTTTTTTTTGGAGCTACCGAGCTAGGAAATTGACTTCTACTAAAAATTCTGTTCTCTCAGAACTACCCATATGTTCGCTTTTAATAAACTGCATTCTGTTTTCCAGACTAGTATTGGTTGGAATAGAAGTGTCTTATGGTCGTGTATAGAAACTAATACAGTTGTGGTGAATTTTAAGTCTTGTTTGCAACAAAACCCTGCAATTGTGTAAAATTCATATGTAATTCATACTTGTTGTAAATGCATACTTTCCAACACGGTGCAGTTTTTCTGTCCTTGAATGGCAACGAGGATGAAAATCTATACAAGCGGTCGTGCTACTTTTTTCTATTTTGTATCTTCATTTGCCAACCTCCATCCTCTTTTGAGTTTACTGTGCCTGTTGTATAGTGTGCATAAACTTGTGGGCGTAATCGATTTTATTACACAGAAGACTTTATTTACTTGCATGAAGCATGGGATGGGATGGGACAATATAGCTGCATCTGGAACACATTCAACGGCGCCTCAAATATCACCCGATTCTTCATGTTTTACAGTGAAAGTAATGAGCCATATAGGTCTTGATACTTTTACGGATCATATTTTCCATGTCAGCCAATAACGCATGAAGATAGGAGCAGTTTGCAGGAAATCATGTACACTAGATAGATTTGCGTACTCTCATTCTACCGGATGTAATTCATGAAGCTCCTAATAAAAAAGTTTATGTGGTAACTCATTAAATGACACTTATTTAATCGCATGCAGACTAATGCAAAAATAGAAATTCATAACTACCCCTGTCGAATTTTATTGACTTTGCTTCACATGCATAGGACTATACTTGCTACAATCGTCTTGACATCTTTTGCCATACATACTTTGTAATCATGGGCTTTTTTCAACATATGGCGAAAGTCGATGGCAGATTTGCTTGTTCAAATGACAAAGTAACATAACCTAAAAAGGTAAGTATGTAAGCCATACTACTTCTTTCTTTGTTCTTCTCTGACATTGAGCTTTTCTTTTCCAGATTTAGCTTTGAAATCTGAATAGAACATGTACTTTACGTAAGCCGTGCATTTCTCATTCTTGAACCGGAGTTGTCATCTGAAATGAAAAAAAATGTTGGCTGAAACTGTCCAACTGTTTAGTCTACGGCAAAGGAGAAAATATAGGCACAACGAAGTTTTACTCATGAATAAATCTCCTAAGGAAATTCACTAGACTGTTCTAATTGGGCTCTTGTTAAGCGTACCATTTCCCTGGTTTATTATTTCGTTTAGATACATAGGAGCGGGATTACCCGAGCAGACGAACTTCCCTCTCTCAACAACGGTGAACGACTTCGCAGGAATATTATCACGACAGGAATAAAGCTTATTTTTCCTTTTTCCTTGAAGGCACTAGGAAAATATTAGTACAATGTACAGACAGTATTTACACTTGTTAGATTGCATATGTACATTTACCACTGTCCTTACAATGTAGTAGAAATGTCAGACATACATACAGTGTACGAAAATATTAGGCAACGACGGTGTGCGTCCCAACTTGGGAACATTTCAAAAAGTGCTCAGATGGGACTTTCCGTATGACGCACTACTTTTTCATTTTTGTGGGTCTCTCTTTTTCCCTTGTAGAGGTTTAATGTTCAAGGAGTTTACATGTACAATAAGGAAGGTAACCACGTTCATTAATAAAGCTTCAACATTTTTACACATAAAATCTAATAAATAGATGACACTTGCTCTATCTGCCTCGAATAAACTCATGTTTCGATAAAATATAGGGGAAATACGAGTTACAAATATTCTTTAGAAAATTCATTTACAACATGAAATTTGTGCTAACGCACTTTAGCAGTACTATAAGCTACATTGCTGCTTCTGCTGCTGGTGTTACCTTAAAAACGAAGACAATAAATCTTAATTTTATGTCCACAATCGGGGAACAAATTATAGTAACTACTTTCTATAATAAAAAAGACACGGGTTGGCAGTAACTGCTTTGCTTGTCATTTAAACTGCTATGGCGAAGTACAAATTCACACTATATGCTTGAATGGGCATATTGAATTTTATGGCTTTAGGAAATGATGAAGATTAACCTAAGTAATTAAATATTGGCATCCACGTCTTCACTCTCTATGCCATAATTTAATGGTACTGGCTTGCAGGGAGTTGTATAAACATAAATCCATCCACACAAACTACATCTAAGATGAGTGCTCTACCATTAACTAACTCGTTAAGTGATCTGAGAGTATTTAATTACACGCTGGGGGTGGACCCTCCTAGTAACAATTTATTCTTGAGGAAGTATTTGCAATATGCTGCTGAAACATTAATATTTGTACCTACACAAGTATACAACATTAAAGCCAAGCTGTGCGTAAATGTAATTCCAGTTTAACAAGTAAGATATGTATTCGCATAAAAACATGAAGGATACATTGACTAAACTTTCCCCGTTTCACTACCCGCGGTATAAAATGTAAACATAAATTCAGTCAGGCTTGAACGAAATCATGTTCAATGAAAACAGGTCTATAGAACGACAAACGAATACACATTACAATTATTATTACTGTACTTGTTGCTATATACAACAATAGAATGTCAGCACAGCAGCTCTTGCCGGATAATACTTTTGTTTTACTGGGTGTAAAACGGAGCGACTTTGTAGTTGCTTGTTACGACTGTAATAAATGTTAGCAATGGTGAGACGCCATGCAAAAAATCAGTTCGCAAAAACAAGGAATGGGAAGCAACTTTTACAACACACCTGTACAAAGGAGAAATTCTTGCGAGGAAGAAAAATTTAAGCACTGGAGCATGTAGTACTACAGGTCCATGAAACCGAGTTGTTCTCTAATTGGAATTGCCAATACGTGACTTTCCCTCTCTTGTTATAATGAAAATCGGCTGGAAAAAAACGTTTACCAAGGTACTGACTCCACCGGAAAGTAGCTCACCATGTATTGTCAATTTAAGCGGTAATATCACCCAGGAAAGGTATAACGGAAACTGGAAACAAGGTTTTGAGATTCAATTGTGTTGTCGTACAATAAGCAGAAGCAATAATACATGTTTGTTCGTGTACCAGAATACGATTTGTGCTATCTCATCGAAGCACCATTCTTTTTCCTTCGTGTTGAAAAGTTCAACCTTAAATTTGCTAAAGGTTATCTGGCCGTAAACATATGGTGAGAGCATGAAAGAGGTAAGGAGACTTGAGCCAGAGGTAGAAGTACATTTCTTGACAAGATTTATTGTAATGTTGCCTGGAAGCTAGATCTATGCTCTCAGAGCGGCAATCGTCTGATCCAGCACGTAGTTTTCTTTCCCTTACATTTCTACTTCAATTTTTATACTGCACAAATTCAGGAAAGAATCCGGCGGAGGAAGAAAAGCTGGGCTTTCCTTTTCCCTGTCGACAACATTTAACGATCCAAGTGTGTGAAATGTTCCACGCCAATAGACAACACACGCTCATTACGAACTGTGTGAATGTGAAACTTTCATGGTAATTATTGTAGCTAAGTGATGATGGAGTAATGCAAATGTAAATTGCACTCCTGAAGTTAATAATAAGGAGCAAACTCTTATAGCCTTTCTCTCAGGTCTGAGGCTTTGATGCAGCGAGATTAGTTTGATGAACCCAACCACTACAAGTTCTAAGGTAAGTGCATATCCCTGCTGCGGCCTGGAGTTTACAACTTAATTCTCGTGTGTAGGCGTAGGATATCTATGGGTAAGAGTGACTGAAATATATATTATGTGCCTTTGCAGACTTTAAATTACCTTGGTTTTCTTTACGAACGCTCCGCCGCTCATTCAGAATTCCTATGCATTGGGCCCTGCAAACAGAATTGGAAGTCGGACGCTCATATCGACAACAGCCCTCAAAGTTGTCCATCCTCTTCTACACTCAAGCCTTCGTAAATGCTCTCGCTTTCTCCGAAGCTCTTAGTCTCGTTCAGAAGAGTGAGAGAGACGCCACAGAGAGAAAGAGATATATAAACTTTGTTTTGGCTGGAACGTGAAAATCGATAGGACCGCCCAACCTCCTTATTCCTTGCTATCAACTTGTCCCCAGTTTACTTGTAGTAGGAACTTCTACGGTGGCAAAGGTACTTCTACAGTACTCCTGATCAAGTATTCCAGGCAACCTGTTGAAATTCCATTCAAGTCATCCCATCGTCCTCAGGATTGAGTCAGACTCTATTTGTGCTCGAGTGAAGCAGGAGTCAGTGTTCAGCTGCTCGTGATAAGTAAACAAAGGGGGAATTTTGCAGGGAGTATGGTGAACAAGACGGAAGAACCTGGTCCGTCAACGGCGGAATCCGCCTCAATACCTGATGGCGAGGAAGTGGCAGTCAATCCACCTCAGATGAGGGCAGTGGTTCTGAATGCTTACGGAGGTCTGAAAGGGGTTCAGGTGGTCGAGAACAAACCACAACCTCAGACACTCGGGGAAACTGAGATTCTCCTTAAGACAACAATGAGGTGACAGTTTTTAATTATTTTCTATGGCTATACATATATGGGATTTTCCATGCATTATATATATATCATTCTAAAGATCTTTAAGTATACTGATGAATAGCCGCACCCTACAGTTATCATGGAAAAAATACATTACATGTCATTTTTAGTGGCGCATAGAAGGAAAGACATGTTGTAAAGTTGCTTAACAGCAATCGTGCAGAAAAGTGAATCTTTGCTCTTTAACGCTGATACCTAAAGCTATTAGAAGTAAGGATTAATTATTCTCATGAATAACTTGAAGGGATGAAAGTTTTGTTGCTTTCTTTCGGCATTTGTTAGCATGTAAATATAAGGTTAATCGCATTAAACGCTCAATTTAGCTCTTACAGCACGACAGCTACGGTAAGTGTGTGCTATATAGAGCTGGCTCAAATGACAAGAGACATTTCCTTCCAGGTTGCTCCTCTGTGCACAACGTTTCGTAATGGCATAGGATATACTATTTAGCATATGACGCTACCTTAGAGTTGTGAGTACCTCACAGAGCGTCAGTTTTGCTCCAGATCTCACCCACTGTCCTTTTCCGGCTATACTTTTCACTATACTTGCATTAACTAAAGCTACGATTTGACTTTGTTAGTAACCTTCAGTAATGAGCATCTGGAAGGAAATTCTTTGTGAGAGTGAAACGAGACTGCGCATCCCTATCTCCACCGATGATGATACTTTTCCTACTTTTGTATATGTGTACTTGGGATAAATTCCATTTTCGCACGATTGCATTTAAACTTCTATAGAGGATGTGAGGCAACCAATACCAATTTTCTCCAGATCAGACAGAAGGGGATGGAGCGGAACAAGTAATACATGCCAGGCTATTGTCATGCTGTAAATCCGGATAGAAAGAATCTTCTTCGACACACGACACATGCAATTTGATTCACGGTATTGTCATTCACGTCTATTCTGTTGTACGGTATTTTGACAGGGGTCTTGTAAATATATCTCCAGCTTGACTTCTTCCAAATATATTTGTATATCTATACTTTACTATCCAAAATTTATACTTCGGATTTGTAAGCTGTTCCAGCTTTGTGGCATTTTTACTATACTTTAATTCCATACTCAAAGCTGACATGAAGGATACATGAGAATCTTTTTAGATACATTTTATCGGAGAGAGTCTCTGGGGTTCTAAAAGCCCTCTTGTTATGGGGTAACGAGTGTGACGTCTTAGATCCTTTCACTAAAAGCAACTTTGATGTTAGATATATTAGGCACACATATATAGATATCACTCCAAGTTTTTAAGAACTATAAAGAAGATTCTTTTATGGTATTGGATATCTATCTGAACCATAAGAAACCATAGCATGTGAAAGCTTATTAGTAATTCTTACATCATCATAGGTTCATGCAATGCTTCGGATAAGAGGTTGTAAGCACGGAGAAAGCTCATAATATAATGTTTTGTTGTATACTCGTACATACTTGTAGCTCCTTAAATTTTCAAGACCTGATGACAAGATTGGGAGTGATTGATTCCCCACCGAAAATACCCTTCATCATGGGCTCAGAAGTTGTTGGCATCGTCACACAAGTTGGGAGAGATGTTACGCGATTCAAAGTATGTGAAATGCTAAGAAACACGGATAATTAATTTTAGCATGCAATAATGATTGAAAGTATTATACTGTATAATCTGTGTACTTATAATATAATGTATGTATGTGTATCGGCTCCCGATACGAATAAGAAAATGTTATCGTAAATACATGTATGTATATATTTCCAGTCCATTTTCTCGGCGGCAGCTTTCCGTTGCAGCTGTGTTAGATGTGCAAATTAAATTATTTGCTTGGATGGTTACTTTCCCTTCTGCGGGAGATTCTTGTTAACAAGCCATTTGAAGTGTTCTCGTTATGGAGGTTTTTTTATGGCTTATTTTCTAGGTCGGTGACGCGGTGTACGGTCTCCCGGAAACTGGAGCTTGGGCCGAATTTGTTATTGTGGAGGAATCTTTGGCATGGCCTGTCTCGAAACCGAAGTTAGACGTCAAATTTGTAGCAACAAGTTTGTCGTACATTGTTGCACATTATTTATTGCAAGGGGTTCCAGTCGGCTCGTCCGTTGTTATTCACTCTGCAGGAGGCTCCGTCGGGTTGGCTGTGAGGGATTTGGCCAAGCTCCAAGGATGCAAAGTATTAGGTATTTGCTCGGGTTACAAAATGGAGAAAATTAGCGGATTTGAGAGCTTGATCGATAGGACGTTTGATTACGTGGCGGAAATTAAAAAGTACGTTTCTTGCTATTGGCTTTAATTCTAATAGCCTCAAGCAAATTAAGGTCTTAAGTTATATACTTGCACATATACATAAATATAAATGCTATGGGCTCCGTGATGATTAAATCTTGTCGACGAGTAGTGCCTATTATTGCCTTGAGTATTGATTAATGCTTGTATGCATGCAATTACTAGTTACTAGTAAGCCTATGAACATGATGAACAAATTATTTGACTGATACGTAAAGGTTGTATCCCGCTGGAGTCAATTTAGTTCTGGATCCTCAAGGCGGAGAAGATTGCACACGAGGTTTGACGTTACTTTCTCCAGGAGGGAAGTACGTTCTCTACGGTTCAGCCAATATCGTCACAGGGGAAACTAAGAGCTTTTTCAGCATGGCAAAGAGTTGGTGGCAAGTGGAGAAGGTCTCGCCATTAAAACTGTTCGAGGAAAATAAATTTATAGGGGGATTGCATCTGAGGAACTTGCTGAAAACCAAATATGATGAAGTTGGTCGGATTCTTGATAAACTTTGGGGGCTTATGGAATCTGGCCAGGTTAAGCCGACCGTGGATTCGGTGTGGTCATATGAAGAGGTACGGATCGAGTAATTTAATCAAGCCTAATTTAATTATTTAATTTTCTCCCTCTATTACATACAGCCAATTTCTCTAGTCTTGCCTTTAAAGTATTTATCCTATTTATTTACACTCAGGTCCCTGAGGCTATGCAGAAAATGCACGACCGCAAAAATATTGGCAAGCTATTGATTGATCCTGCTGCCAGGAAAGTGGAAAAGAATGAGGTGGAGAGGGGCAACGGCGAGGGAAATGGCAACTAAGAGCTCGGATTTTATGCATATTTGATGATGGGAGCTACTGTTCAAACTACATCTTATAATTGTGACGTAAACCAAGATACATACATAGATAAATAGGGAGATAATGTATACCTACATTGGCACAAGTGAGGACGTATACCGGCATCCTCTACTCGCGTCATCCGATCAGTTAAAGACCATCATACACCATCAATCATGCATTTCAGATTTACACTAAGTAAATATTTAAACCTCACATGTATCCCCACTGAGAACCAAATCAATCATGTACCAGATTTGATCAATAAAGCATTCTTGTGTGCGATTTATAATGGTAAATGCATGATTTTACTATAATACTTTCTTCTCTGTAGCGAGGATTCTAACGAGACAGAAGTCACAGATGATCCAAATATTCACCATCTAATGGAAAACAAAGGTTGTCGGGTATGTTTGCAAGCTTGGCTCACTCTATGCGACCATCATTACTGATATATACACTGGTAGCGTCCAATGTTTTATTCTCAAAAGTTGATCTCATTTCAAGGCTGGAACCCTTGTTAGTGAAAGCGAAAGTAATGGTTTCCTGTTATGTGATTATTATATTGCCATAAATTAGTTTCCTTCTCATCGCAGTGGGAAAGAGAAGATCAAAGGGCTTGTCGAACAACGCCGTAAGGAAAGGATTCGCGTATTCATAGAAAATAATGGCATATAGAGGAAGTAACTCAAAACGGGGCTGATGATATCTCTATTATCCTATTTGAATAGATATATAATTATTGAAAGAGCTCCTTGATCGATAAAATGTAAATAACTGTGGTTAGCTACCCACAAACAACCACCATCATAATAATATCAAATTCGCTGCTAACCAAAATTCATAAACTCTCACTTCATTGAACCAGATACCCAGCCAACAGCGCTTACTTGATTCCCGGAAGGGCCTAATGTGGTAGTAACGTGTTTCAACGCTATTCATGCTGAAAACCTTTAACCGATGGGATATCAAACTTTTAACTTATATTATTACTTTTGCCTTTCAGTCATACACAGAGCTTCTCAACCAAACAAACCTTCTCAGTACAAACCTTCTCAACTATACAAACCTTCTCTACAAACCTTCTCAATACAAACCTTCTCAACTATACAAACCTTCTCAGTTATACAAGGGAAGAAACACTGTTTAGCTTATTACTTGTCCAAATCGACGAAACTACCACCAAGCACACATAGGCATGCTTGTCATATAGAGTATACATCCTATATTACATACCTATACTACATAACATACTAACAAGTACAGTTCTTCCAACTATGAGCTTGCTAAGTAATTATACAATATCCGTAGATCTAAACTTCGGAACCACTAAAAGTTTACAGTTTCGTTAATGTCTCGGGGCTGTCAGAAACGAAGAGAAAGCTAAAGTCCACTCTTGGCTTTAGATCCCCCACAAAGTTATGAGCATGTGTCACATTACGAAAGCTTTAAAGGATTTAGCTAAACCCCGTCCATTAGACTGTCACACTTGCCTCTCTAATGGCTTTAATAGATTTCCTCTGGTTTACCTAACCTTATTCCCTTTGAAATTCAAGCTGGCATTAAAAGTTGTTACCTTTGTTTTTGTGGTATTGTTATTATACTATACTTAAGTATCACCGTTTGGTTTTTTGCACATGAATTCAAAATTTAGAAGAATGTAAGTACATATACATATGTACACTTACACTAGTATATTTTCACCTTCAGCAAAGGAAAAGGAGTAAAAGGCTCGGTCTTACAAAAGTCGTTTCTGCATATAATGACGGCAATTTCATGAATATTTTCTACTTTCCACCGTTCCGTTCACATTGCCCTCACATATGAAACCGTACATAAAAAAATCGATTAGAATACTCTCTGCGGGATGCACACGCACGGGATAAGCTTTATATAAGTTTCACCTTTAGAATTTGGAATCGGAACATTCAGAGACATACAAGTCTTCTACATTACATTACGATGTATTTAGATAAGAAAAAGCTTTTTTAATGTTTTTTCTTTTATCGAAATTCATTTATTCCAGGTTAAAAATTGTCTACGGTCTAAACCTATACCTGCTGTTATTAACTAGGAAGTTCCGATCAATATAAAATCGTTACAGCTCATATGGGGAATATCAATAGAAATGGAAATAGCTCATAATTACGGGAGTCATTGCACTGTAGTCTAGTATGGACTTTCCACAAGATTTTATGACTAAAAAATAAAAGAATTTTTTAAAAATTGCATGTATGTTTCTAATAATTATTAATTAAAAATGCATTAAATACTATAACTTCTTGTTTCATCACAACAAAGTTTGTATTTGGTAAATAAATTAAATTAATGAGTAATAAAGGGAACGCCGTTCACATATGGTGAAATATTCACAAATGCCCAAAGATTTGAAAAAGGGGAGACTAAATCCTGGAATAAAAATCGCGGGAAATTTAAACTTCCGACTTAGCACGTGTGAGATCAAAATTTTGAATTTCTGAAGCAGAAGTCAACATTGTGTACTTTTCCCAATTAAAATTTATAATTTTATCAATATTTTACGAAATTAGTATTAAATTTCAATATTATAAAATTAATAAGGGGCGCTGTTCGAGGAATTTAATAATTAATCAGTTAATTATTATTATTTCATTTGAAATCTAAAAATTATACAATCAAACAGAGCGAGCGAGTAATTTAATTAAAATCGAATTATTATAAACTCTGTAAGTATTATACTTATTCGTAAAATCCAAGAAATGTCCAAGAATAAAAGTAAAAGCAGAAAACCGGATACGGAGAAGGAAAAGCCGGTGGAACTTGGCTTTGTAGAGGAAATCGAAGATCCATGGAAGCTGTCCAGTGCTTATTTCAGCTCTAAATTCGGAGGAGCTCCATCCTGGCTGGCCCTTAAGGAATTACCGAAACCATCCGAAATCAAATGTCAATCCTGTGATGGACCAACAAAATTTTTACTACAGATTTATGCTCCACTGGAATCGGAGGAAACCTTTCATCGGACTATATTTTTGTTCGTATGTTCCAAACCTCACTGTTGCGCGGAGAAGAATTCCAACAGGAATTGGGTAGCGTTTAGAAGTCAGCTGAAGAGAGAGAATGAATTTTATAGCAGCGAACCTCCTCCGGAAGATGCAAGTCTTGCGGACATAAATCCGGAAAAGTTTGAAACTAAATTATGCCGTGTTTGCGGGGCTCTTGGACCACTTGGTTGCGGCGGCTGTCATAAAGTTAATTATTGTGGGAAAGAACATCAGACTGTTGACTGGAAAGCCGGTCACAAAGGGGAATGCACGGATGCGGGTAAACTAATTCAACTATTGAGAAGTTAGCGGCGGCATGATAATAAATTAATGAATTATCTTAACTCCTTTTAAAAATTAAATTCTTGCAGATTTCACACCAACAACGGCTAACCAGAGAAAGGACGGTTTCTTCCAGGAACAGGAAATCGTGATTGATAAAGAAACTATCCCAAAGGCTAAAAGTAAATCCAAGAGCGAGAAACAGCGCATGGAGGATTATGAGAAACTTGTGGCGGAAGGGAAAGTCGGCACGATGAGTAAGTTGTTTGCATTTGAATTACTTTAAATGAAAGTAAAGAAAGCTAGAATAGAGGAGTATAAGGATTAAATAAAATATTGACAAAAATCTTTCATAACTATTTTGTAGCTGATGTCTCAACCACGGATCTTCAAGAAGCAGCGTCGTTCAAGTCAGATAAAGCGTTTAATAAATTCCGAAAACGAGTTCAGTATCAACCTGATCAGATACTTCGCTATGATCTTGGAGGAGAACCTTTGTGGGTATCTGCAGAAAATACCATGGAAACTACAAATATCCCTCCATGTCCACAATGCAAGGGTCCACGAGTATTCGAATTTCAAGTTATGCCACAGCTCCTCAATCACGTTGGGAAGGATGCGGTAGAAGGTTCTCTGGACTGGGGAACAGTAGCTGTGTACACTTGCCAAAAGAGTTGCGATTCTGGTCCAACGTACAAGCCGGAATTTGTTTGGCAACAAGATTTTAATGAAATAGATGGTTAAAAAACAATTTGTATGTGGACATGTTATTTAACAGTTTCTAAATAAAACGGGATCCCAAAATATACCTTATGTATACAAACTCATTTGTGGAGAGCTTCGTCAACTTGCACATGATACTTACATTGTTACAAACATTAAATAATGATCAGACGGGGCTAATTTCAAAAAATAATTTATTCGTATAATCCAATTTATACAAATTCCATTAAAATGCTTGAAACCGTTTAAGTTTCCAATACTTCACTAGTTCGCTCGAGCACACGTATGAATTACTGCACCTCTCTTAAGGGGCTATACTTTTATAACGTTATATGATTTTGTGTAAATTCACACCCACCACCCACCCTAGTTAATATTCGTTAT
>JAQGAK010000379.1:0-86894 GCA_034696945.1 Lipothrix lubbocki
TTACATTTAAGCAATAATTTATAAAATAAGATTCCCAATTATGTATAAGATAACGTTATGAACAAAAGTGCATAACAGTAGTTAGCACTACGTCCGTTACAAACTGAGGAAGGTTACTTCTGAAAGGCACTAGAGGAGGGCTACCTCCTAAGTTACACACTCAAGAAGTCAACAGTGTACTTTTTGGAAGCTACATGAAGTACATATTAAAGAAGGGTGCATACATTACTCACTATAAGGAAGACTTCATAAGTGTTACACTACGATCGAATATGCTGGTACACTGAATCCATAAGAAAGAGTGGCTGGCTGTACAAAAAAGTAGGAATTAATTTATCTTAGGAGGTACTACATTAAAAGTGAATTTTCTCATAGGAAATTGGAGGCATAAACGAAAAAAACGAGGAACTTTTCATGGAATTAATAAAGACTTTCGCAAGTAATAATTAATTTTTTCATCCATAGAAAGTTAATACTTCAAAGCTTCAAAAGTCCCACGATAGTTTATTTATAGCGCTGAAAGTATATTATTATAGATACGTGAACGGTGTATATAGCTTAAAAGATCTCAACGGAACAGTGTACACTCTACAGCACCATATGTAAAATTTAAAAAAAAACTGTGACCATTCTTATAATTTCAAAGGTTTTTTCCACGAGCATAAGATGACGTCGCACAGGCTTTCTGTCCGCACTCAGTAAATATATGTATATGCACAGGTACATAAATGTAAATGGCTCATACGTTGCACTCATGCTACATACAAGCCCAGTCAACTGAGAGAGTTGAGGAACGAAAGGAGAGAATCTATCCGAGTTAAGTTGACAGGAAACCAGGAGAGTAGATCAAAGGAGAAGGGGAAAAAACCAAGACGGATTTTCAATTCCGAATCTGTCTTTCATTTCAACATATTTGCATACATGAATGGACACGTCTGTTCCTGGACTTAACGACCAACGTTTTCCCTATGCCTTCTCAACATGCATGACATATCTGCTGCTTGTTTCAATGTACGCTTTTATTAGTAACCATGCAGTGTACCAACCTGTAACCATAGAAATAGAACTTCCATAGTGTTGCCGCACCACCAAGTTCAGGTCACATCAGTATTTTTTCACAGAAACACATTTGCAATAACTCGGCAAAAGCACTCATCCTATAATTTCCTAATTTTTTTTACCTCCCAGTAACTTCTTCGAATCATCAATTCAGCCTACCATCAAAAACATTTTCACTTTCTTGTGTTACACTTTTTAGGTCAAAACGCATTTACAACGAAACGTAATAATACATGTAGAAATAAAGACGGCATAATGTCAGCTGGGTACATACTCTATAATAATTCTATATATTACTCTGGCACACTGTCATCTTCAATTTTGTACATTATGCGTAGACTTGCCACATTAGAAATCTTTATTAAATTTATATCAAATTGCAAATAAATGAGGACAGAGTCGCAAATGGAGGTATAAAAGAATAAACAACGCTGGCCAAGCTAGCTTGACAACGGCTAACCCCTAAGGAATCTACAATATGAATTATTTATGAATACCATTATTAGGGTCAGAGTGAATGTAATATAAGTATGTACCTATATGTTCATTGTGTAGCACTGCAACACATTCTGTTACATGTAATACCACCTACCAATACATACCAAACAGCTATAGATGACCTCATGTACAGATAATATAAGCGAAAAGTATATTTTATCGTTTCCTTGTAACAATGTGAGCAAACGAAGCCCTTATTACATTATTGAGATTTGCATCTTGTAGGGGGTGGTACTGTACATCCAACATGCTTGCTAGATGCCTGGTACATACATATGCACTGCCTCCAGGAATACACAAGTAACAAGCTCGCAGAAGACTTTCTGAATATACTAAGGTATTAGATAGACTGTTGCCATGCATGCAACCATATAACGTTATATTTATCTGTACGTACATATACTAGACATTTCTTTTCATACCGTAGTTCTCATCATCTCCGAGCTCAAACTTCCAATCGTGCGTAAACATCCGGGATATTTTTCCATATTCAAGTATAATATTATATTCACACGCATTCCTACATGTTTCATATTCTAATATTGCACTACATGCCGTGCATACTTATATAGCACTGTATAAGATACATGATTCTATTCGAATGTATTAGGCTACACGCTTCATTACTAATGCCATCCTACACGTAAGAATACACCAATGCAACGTAAAACGGATCAAGTCAACTAGCGATAGTTGAATTTGCTACGAAGAAAAACAGAGTTCAGAAAATAACTAGGATGAATTGAACAAGACGCAAGAATTGCAGAATATGAAGACAAGTTCCGATACATACGTAAAAGGAAAGCACACTGAGAAATAAGAATTGCAAAAGAAGGGACAACTGATACGGTGAAAGTTCTATACTTGGATGGAAATAATAGGAAATAAGACATCCGACACCGTGCTTTCAGTGTTACTGAAATCATTGAGCTTTCAATCTTCAGGCTTCGAGTCCTTCTATCCACAGCATTGTATTCCTTCCATCACTCTTTGACAGAGTCCTTGACTGGGAAGAATACATCCGATTTGGAGACGACAGGAAATATCGGACAGGAATATTACCGAAGGAAAGATGGATAGGAAAGGTAAAAGGTTTCAACGTCACTTCATTTCACCGTAAAAAAGTAACATACAGTATATGACTTACGTATGCATTGCGTCCACATTCTAGACGTTATTGTATGTAAAATTCAGACTTCAAGGAACAGTCAAATATTTATACGCCTCAATGTAAAAGTTTGTTACTTTTATATTCGAAGCGAAGCTTAGCTTTTACATTTTATATAAAGGGAAAAAGTAAGAAAGCGAGAGGTCTAGAAGGAGGAGGTAAAAGAAAAATCTAATGTCCTCCGGTTTCTTCATGTCACTCCCCCACCTACAGCCACAGGAAATAGGAATGAGCTTCAGGAAGTTGAAGAGGTGAGGGAGAAAATGTGTCTCAAAAAAGTCTTGTTGACAGAACATCCTCAGCGAGAAAAAGAGAGATATTGGGCAGCCAGTTAGAAAATAACCATTTACTTTATACTTATATCAAATGGAAGTTGCTATCTGTGTGTGTACAGTACAGGCAAAAGTATACTTCAAGTATGGAAGTATGTGTCTAAACCGTAAGAAAAAACAATCTACATGCTGATGCTTATTCATATTTTAAAATTTCGAGGTTCTTGTCTTCTTTTTCTCGAAAATTCATACGCGTTTGTGCTGTTGCTCTTTTCGTCTCAAAAGTACGGATGTGAACTCAATTTTGAACATGCATTTCAATCTTTACGATACTGTTTTCATGAGAATTCATTCAAAAACTATTTGAAGTTGAATTTTAATTAATTATAAACCAACACATCTAATTAATAGCCAACACTTATGTCAGTCGGACTTGTGGTCGTTGGCGCAAAGTAAAATCTGACATCTAAAGCAATTCAAATCATAAACGACATTGACAATGTAAGATCAATGAATAGAACTACAACGTAAGGTTCTACATGTACCTCAGCAAGCTTGACAGATGACTCTTATAACAAGAGTCATGGAGATGAATTCCATATTACCTTGAAGGACGTTGGAGTTTATGGATCATTTCCTCTATATCGCGGTGAAGAAAAGGGAGGGGGATAAAAACATAAAAAGGAATGACAAGCTTCTTTATTTTTCTTGTCGAGCTTCACATATTTTTTCCTTCAGTAATTCATCATTTTGATTTATGTTACTCGGTACCACAAGTGGGTGCTATTTATTTTCATCTTATTTGCGCTTTCCCGACTGTTAGTCTTTTTCTCGGTGACTCTATAAACCGGAAAAACTTGTTTTGGTGCTACGTCAATACATATAAAAATGTTTTGCATCTGTATTTCTAGGTATTATTATTCTATTGATAGTGACCAAACAGCAACAGAACCCTGTCTTACAATCAGAAATTTAGTTGAAAGCTAATTACTGAGTTTTATTAATTTCTAAATTTTTGCAACCCCCGACAATTTCTTCAGAAGTTATCTGATTTTCAAAGAGCATATTTTTTATATTCAGCGTATAGATCTATAGACAAATCTATAAGAGCCTGTCATGCGCTGCCTGGTGTAACTTCCAAATATCAGATACAAATAGCAAAATAAAGAAATTGGTTGACAGTATTATTATTATTACCATACGAAGAATCATGAAATATAATAATAATTGAGTTTATTACGATCGATATAGCAGAAGCCCTTACAATCGGAGCATCATGAAATATAAAATCAAAGACAGGAAAATTTAACATATTTGACCTTCCAAAAGGGGTGTAAATGTGCTTAGATAAAACGAAATCGTTTAAAAGAAAATCCGTCCCTAGGCCCAATGTATCTGCCCTTCCAATTAACTTTGATAAACAGGTAAAGGAAAGTGCGAACAATATTATTGTAAGGGAAATCCTAGAATACAACATGCAGCAATGTCCAGAGACTTACTTTCTTTACTTACGAAGTATATAGATACATAGCGTAGTACTTCGTTTGAGGCTCCGAGGGCTGATAAAGCGGAAAGCTAACTTATAGATACCGTATAATTATATACTCCTAATAGACATTAGCCGGGTTTATTTCATTAAATCCTCAGGTCTCCTTGCCAGGAAACACGTCTCGGGTAATAATCCCATTGCAGTTGAGTATCGACAGGGTTCCCAATGTAACTTTCATCCCAGTTTCGTTTAGTTACACATCTAACAAAACATTATTATCATCAAGGTAGAAGCATATGGATATAGTGTATGCTCTATTGATATGGAAATACTAAGTGTATTGCTTGAAATGTCACGAGCATAGAATAGGTAATTAATTAATTTATAAGCATGATAGCCACACAACCGCCGCACAAGTTTACACGGAGAATCTAATGTTACAGGAGATAATGCGGGACATAATACCACAGAAGGAATTGGAAGAAAGTCCTCCAACTTGTATTGTGGTTATTGTCGAATTCATATAAATAGGCATTTAACTGTATTCTGTTTCCAACTACTAAAAATATTTGCATGCATATTATACTTTATACTTACGGCCTATACGTATCTTCTGAATATCTTCAAGCTACAGTATATTGCATGAATGTATCTGTATAATATGCATATAATTAGATACATATACATACAGCATAGAAGCGAAAAGTGGCGATCGTGTCTGATTGATGGAAATTATTAATGAGCGGAAAAGGAAAAGCCTTTGCGTGATTCAGCCCAGCAAGCAAATGGATGGGAGTTTTCTCGACAAAGCAGGTCAACAAGAGAGCTCTTGAAACTCCATTAAAATACTCCTCCGTATTTGACTAAGTACATATGCACATTATTAGAACATACTGCAGCCCTTTACATTGAAATATTCTCGGGAACATACAACACCCTTATAACATTGACATATGCACTTGATGTAGAACACAGACCTATATTACCCATTGAAATATGACTATTATGCATACAATCCTAATACATTGAAATTCAGTTCTTATAAATTGAACATGAAACCTCGATGACATTGGAATATATAGTCCCCATATCAGAAGAAAAAGCTTCTCTACTTCTTATATTCATCTCCACACCATAATATTTATACACGAATTTATATTTCATGTACAAATTTAGATGCACAAGTTTTATACTGAACTAAACCCAATACGCACCCACATATTCATTATACCAACCAAGTTTTTCTGGGCTGGGTGAAACAACTTGGGTATTTGTAGTCTCTTTCTTCTGCTCCTGATATTGCCTTGTTATTTTACCTCGCGTTTTTCTTCCTCCGCAGTCAGATTGTAGATAATTTTTTTTGTGCCGACAGCACCAAACACTCCCCATCCATAAGATAATGCAGTTACATACGAGGTAAAAAGAACTCTGATAATATAATAACCTTTGTGTGTGTGTGAGAGCGAGAGAGAGAGAGAGAGAGAAGGTATCAACGAGAAAAAACACCAACTTCCGAAATGGTAAATGGAGAAAGTTCTTGTATATAGGAGAAATGAAGAGTTAAGGTATATCACAACATAAAAAACACATCACACAAAAGAACAAAAAACGTAGCTACATGATAACACCACCAAGTCAACACACCCTTAGAACCATTCGGGAAATCTAATATCAAATAAATACTGGAGAGAGAGCCAAACTATTACTAGTGTATGTATGTAAATCTGAAAACTGAATTATTTCGGGTATAAAAATCACCACTTCACTATTGGATAGTTTGTAGTTATATATTGACGGCCAAGGATCTCAAAGTACCCATTTCTGTATTGAAGGACGGGAATTTGGTACTTTAAGATCCTTCAACAACAGTATGTACCTTCAGTCTAAAAGAAGTGCATAAGTCTGTTAAATTATAGTGTCTCAAAAAACTGAAGAACACAGCGGCGAGGAGCATAATTTGGGGAAATCAAAGGAGAAATAATGGAAAAGCTAATGCTTAGCCTCTTTCACTTCTACCATTGCTCTTGTTGATGTACATACGTTACGTACACTTTATGCAATAAGTCAATAAAGTGTGTATTTCATTTAACATGAATACGTTCCCGAATGTATTAATTTTACCTTTACACCATCTATTATATACAACCGATGACATTGGCAGGTAGTCTTTTAGCTTGAAATGTAATTACGTACATACTGCGTACCATACAATCACCTGGATTTTATCTCCTTTCCTAACAGTCCACTGCTTTCAATTCCGAATGGAATTTTCTTTCCAACTTAAACGAGTCCCTGTACATGCAGACCCCATCATACTGTTGAAACGCCTGACATGCTGTACAGAGTATATGAATTGTCATAGGGGCTACTCCACTATTTCTAGATTAATTCCAATAACTTGGCTACTATGGGGGTGTTATATACATCCAGACTGTTGTGGAGCTCGACATATTATAACTCACTCGTGGTGTTGTGTGTACCGTAAATATTACCTTGCTCTATAGATACATCCTCTGTAGATACAGGTACATCTTGACTATCAAGGTGTAGTGTACGTCGCAACTACTGAAGTGCTCATCTATAGTTGTGTAACCTTTGCAGAACCTGTAACAAGAGGCAAAGAGAGAATAGTTGCAGTCCTTTTGTTGCTCTGAATTTCCCCTTTGCTAACGTCAGTAGTTGGTGGAGTCGTGTAAGAATAAAAAAGAGTAAATTTGATATTGAAATAACGTCAAAAGCTCTATGTAAGTACTATGTACACTGACTGGTGGGGGAAGCGCTACTCCTAGTTTCTGGACACCTGTCTCTCTTCTGGCTGACATGCAGTATTTATCCGTCCATGTATCACTCCCATAAAAAATACAGTAAAGCCCTTCTGTTTCTCTAGCATTCCTCACATACAGTATTGACACATATCGGCACCTCCGAATCATTCAATGATGAAAAGTAGGTCAGGCACCTACTCTCTCTACACTCTCCACCGTTATTGCTAAATTCTCTATTACTTTCTGCTGTGTCACAAGCTATCCCGTGTACCAATCTATATGCATGCATTCAACGCATAAGCTCTAACTTACCCAAAAATATTCGGGAACATATCAACGCATATTAGTTTTATACTGAGTACTATACTTCTGCAGTGTATTAGATTCTACGTAACAGAGAGAGAGAGAGACAGAGACAGAGAAAAAGAGAGGAGGGGAACAAGTGACAAATACAAGTTTTCCACGAATATTCTAGTGTGTATTCCACTTGGGCATACTATCTCATACAATGTGTATATCCGAATTGTATTTTTCTAAATAAATTATTAAATATAGTCTTCTTTTCTAGCTTGATGCTTCAGCAAGGCATATAAAACTATGTAAGATACTAGTAATGTGACGATGTAATCTCATATAGGTAGATGCATTTCGTATTAAACGAGTATTACACTTTTCTTTGCTCAGCGCGCACATGAAATCGGATGTGTCACTGCCAGTACAGTGAGCATTTCGACTGACACACATCAGGCAAGGAATGCATGTTTAAAGCAAACAAAGCTAAACAAAGTGTGGTGGTATAATGAAACCTATTCTAGCTACTATTATATTCTCAGCAATTGCAGCTCCATCGAATGCGTATGTATACTAATAACTACTGCGAAAAAAATTCGGCTCCTCAGACTGTTCTACTAAATACAAGATACAAGTACACTTTTCCTTCATTTCCACGTACACACGTACCTCAGCTGTGTATGCTCAAGCTCGGTTTCGATATAGTATGTGGGCTATTGAAGGTGAGGGTGTACGGGCGGGCATGAAAAACACACAAACAACACCAAATAGTGAGGTTAAATAGGGAGCAGTAAACGTGGGTAGTTAAATCGTCTTGGCATCAGCTTTTATTCCGTCCCATTCGACTTTATTTGTCATTGCCACGGATTGAAATCGAACTGCGCTCGAGCAAAATAATACATGTACTGTATCCAACGTCGCGTACAACTCTATGTATCCGTATTAATGTGCAATACTATATATAACTCCAAAGTATTCACGTGCAATTGTCTGTATACAATAATACTGTATTCACAGAGCTTATGCTCTATAAGTATTAATGTGCAATGTTATACAACAATACTACATTGAAGATACCTATACTGTTGTGTACTTGGTCACATCGTCATCAATACACACCGTAGTGAGGACGCGCTGTTGTGCTACCGGCGACCGTGCTACCCGCCACTTGTACCATTATGTTGTCATTTCCTCGTATTACAGAAACAGAATATAAGCATTCACACTGCACTACCTAAATAAGTATTTCTAAGACAAAAATTAGAGTAGACTTGATACTATTAAAGCGTTAGACTTATAACATACAATATTTTCTACTTACTACACACAATTTATTCTCTGGAATAAAAGCCATATATTCATAACTACCTGAAGTGCATATAGCGCATCAAAACAGTTTTCATGCACATAAGTATACTGAAAGCTTACGACGGCCGCAAAAGGAACCCCAAGAATTACGAAGCACATGTGTGCATGTACATGAGCATGTGTGTGTACTGGCATTCCAGAAGCTAGAAGTATATGCATATCCTATTGGTTATCAGGACACTATCAGCAAAGTCGGTTCGAGTCAAACATTATAAACCAAACAATAATAAGAAGGACTGATGGACAGACCTCCGTAATGTCTACTGCTGACAAAAATAAGAGATAGCACTTGAGCCTTGTTTAGCCGAAAACTTTTACCATCGCAGCCTGCGTTCTTATGCTGTCTCATGTGTAGTACTGGGTAAATTTCCCAATAGGTCTGTCCACTACAGCTTTGCTTGTATATGAACTGCCCGACCCCAGTACAAGATACCTACATTTTACCAGAACCTACCTATATACTACATAGTAACATATACTAGGAATGTAGGGTTATAGGGACTTGCCTAGTAGAAAGTGCAGTATACTATTAGGACAACACAAGATCTTATGGTCAGATCTAACGTGCATGTACAAGAGACTGGTAATGGACTATAGTATACCTGTTCCTCTCTTGGGAATCGACTGGAAATCAATAATAGCTTTATGAGGCATTTCTGTCTCTTACTTCACCACCACTACCACCAACGGCACATAGGACCCATTGAGAAATAATTGTATTTCCCCTGAAAATAGTGTACACCTCAAAAGTTACTGAGGTATAAACAAGGCCTCTAAAAACCATTCCTTCATATATATCTTACATAGTCTTGAATACAAAGTACAAGCAAATGCAATCATCATAGCCGTGCATCATAGTAGCTGCTGGTAAAGGTTGAAAATATTGCTTCTAAACCCTGTGATTTTTCTTAAGAAGTTACTGTACCTAATTAAAATGTATACAATAAAACTTTACGCTCACTCTTGCTAATAACAACGATGATAATAATAAACAGCAACTAATTCCAACAGATTACGGCTGATAGGACATTCGAAGCGTTCGAGCGAATTCAGAGAGCTGAGTAGACAAACCCAAGGATGTATATATACATAAAAGGATTATCTAAAATTAATATACTTTTCCCCCTTATACTATAAAAGCTGTACTAACTTACTCTCTGTAGCTTGCTAATATAACAACTCCTATATATTCCAATGGCCCGGTCTGAATTGTTGCTAATTGAAAAGCATTCAGCCATGTAAGAAGCAAGCTCTTGTAGTCAGCGGCAGAGGAGCTGGCAAATCTGCATATTCATTAAGTGGCCAACTTTTCTCCTGTATAAGTCAATTAAATCCGGTCTCAAGGAGGACGAAAGAGTTCACATAACTATGTACATCTGCAAATATATAGTATGTATGAATATATAATTTGCGATGACTTGTATAAGTGTAGATTGCATGTTTGAACCACGTACATACATACAAAGGACTAGCACATATTAAGTTAGCATTTACTTTTACCCATCGTTAACCTTCTGAGAGCTCTTCGAACTATTGAAGTTCAGTAGTTGCTTATCTATCATTTATGTATAGAAGATCTAAGCTTGTAGAAACTTAGAGAACGAACATCATAACCAGAAGTTAAGTCTGCAGATGCTTATCGGGAAAACATGGCATTTCACTTTCGGAAAACGTTTTTGCTTCTTGTACAATAGCACTCGTTTACTCTGAGCTTGAGTTGATTTTTCTTCTTTATATAGTTATTTCTGTGTGTCTGCTTTGATTAATCTAAGCATTTAAATTTTCTGATTCTAATTTAAAACAAACTTAGACGCTGTCTACTGCCTATAACATCAGGAGTAGATACTCTTTTTATTTATGGTCCAATCAGGCGGACACCAGAAGTCGCACCTTCAATAGACCAGCATGGCTACTATTGTGTAATCCATTCGTACAATGTATGCAGCTACTGCAGTGGATTTGAACTCAGAAGTCTGTTTGGGACGGACAACGATGCTACTCGTGCACGTTCATGCAATATTAAATTCAAAATAGAAACTATGTATATACAAGTCAAAATATAAGCATCCAGGTCACTTACAAATTTGTATGGCATCTATATACAGCTACATGAAGGTAGGGTAACCACGAAATGGAAATAATATATTCTGTGTATGACATAGAATAGAAGTGAAGGTGGCTGATATGAGAGATGTGAAGACAGGCCAGACAATGGCGGAATTACAAAAACCTGACCCTTCAGGAATGCATGATTCAATCTCTGATGTGGTTACATTAAGCTCATACTAAAAATTCCGGTAGATTCATTTTATGTGCCGTATGCTTTCCCTTTCATAAACATCATATACATATGTGTAGGTATATATACCTATATCTACCTACCGTGTAAATACTGATATATGAACACGTAAAGGTTTATGAATATATACTAGTAGGCTCCACACATTACGATTATAACTGTCTACGGACAGACGAATAAATATATGCACTACCAACTTTTACAGGTTTACACTTCTAAAATGCGTAACGTAAACTAAACTTAGTCAATTGGTAAATATAACGTACATATAAAATGCCCAAGTAACTATAGAATTGTCAATACTTACATACTCGTATGCATGTGCGCCAATACTCACGGCTACATACTGTGCACATTACCAATACATTTAGAATACGTATAAATATGTATGTACATGAGATACATAAAAGCCTTTGAAAGCTTTTCTGAGGTTTGTCTTGCAATCAAGTGGTGGCTAGAAGAGAGAGTGGGTTGGAAGGGAGACGAAGAAAGAGTGTAAAGGGTAGTGAAATAGAGAGTGAGTGAGGTAGAGTGCGGAGAAAGCAGGGAATGAGAGAGTTAAAAGTTGTGGTGAAGTATAAGCGACGTTCCTTAATGTACTTCGGAATGCAACAAATTCAAACTAGGCTGCTATTCATCTCTTACGTTGTACATGTGCAAAATAATCTAAAAAATCGTTTTAATAATAAAACACAGAAGCTACATATAGTCGCTTGCTTTCAAAAGTAAAAATCAACTTAAGATTCCTCTGGTATAGAAAGATTCATCAATAAATACATATATAAATGGATTTGGTATATCTCTATTGTGTATTCCCTCAACACTTACACTTCTACTTACTATACAATGTTCCAATTTATACGTATATAGATAAAAAATACTAAAGAAGTCAGAAGAGTTTAATTTCATCAAATCAACTGTACAAGATTTTCTTTGAGCTCTTTTGGCTTAAAAGCTCTGACTTTTCCCCTTCCCTTCTTCATTTATTCCCTGCACATCTCTATCAAACCACTAACTGCTGGTATTAAAAACTATGCACGTAGTGGTATATCTAAGGTTTTTTAGCAGTCATTCATACACCGAGCGTTTTTGTATTAAAACACCCACAGTGTACTACTCAAGATTGTGATGACGGGACGAGAGGAACTGCTTCACTTCATGATGAATTCAAGTACTACGCAGGATTTTCTTTATATAGTCTTTCAATGCTCTCTTTTCACGACTTTTACAGCATTGCATTTAGTAATGTACTTTGTTTACCCAGCACATCAAACTGCACGTACTACGGTACCTTGCTTGTACGATATAATTTCCTCTCCACGCAAAATGTCCCTCTTTCTCTCTTTGTGACAATAACTTTTTCCTTATAATGTAACCCGAATAATACACTTGAAGTATAACTTACGCCGTATTCAACATTTCCACAGACAAAACGCAATTGCAAGCTTCAATAAACAAGCTTCTAGGGCATATTATACTAGTAAAAGCTTCCGTTTATATCATGTTATAAAGAAAAGGTTCAATATATCTAAGTACAATTTGCAAACTTCCTTAATACAGCACACTATTCCTCGTAATGTATATAATGCAGTACAATATACTGTATATATGTATATATAAGTAAAAGCAATGACCAACAGTAATGATGACGCAATATTGATTATATAACTTTACGTGTGTATCAATGGCAGACAGACTTAATTCAATACAACTCATTACTTAGGAGGACGCTCATGTTTCCCCAAAAGGTACACAACGCACACACAAAACAGCTTCTAAAACATCACAAGTTTCCCAAGTCACTGCCTTCTATATGCTTCCTGGTGTATAAACCTCTCTATAACACGACAAGCATAGCAAAATATGCTTTCGACCACCAATCTTCTCACGTGTACTGTGGAACACTATTATTTTCATTTCCCAGCCCTCCAACGGCTACTAATTCGACAAAGGTTTTTTTGATTAACCAACAATGATACAATACACGCATATAGTACACTTGTACAGCCACAGATTATTTTACAATACATTAATGATGTAATGATAAACATTTGGAAACGATTTGGATTGCCTGCAAGCAGTACTGAAGAATGGTTACGCGAAGTTTATTAAATTTTGTAGTTTTACCGTTTATTCATGGATTCATTCCTTATGTTTTATGATATGATGCAATGCGAGTATACTAAACATCAATAATCAGAACTTGTAAAATTAGATGCATTTGAAATGAACGTAAAACCCATGAATGTGAGCGTAGAAAAAAAGGGGAGAACCACGAATATAAGAAATGGCCTCATGGAAGAAATGCAACACAAAACGAAACGACTTTACAGATAAATTCCCTTTCGCCACCACTTCGTTTCCACTGACTCAGCCAAGGTGGAAATTTTTGATTTTCATGCTTGAGAGAGGCATATAGAGCTGTAAACTAGAAAGGGTGGTGATGCAATTTAAATATAGCTACATCAGCCAAACTTACATTCATATCTATTTGCAGTCACTGACTGCTACATTTTACTATACTTGTTCTGTCTCGTTAAGCATCAGTATGAGTGGCAGTGTATGGCGCTATACACTGACACTCCGTTTGGCGAAAAATTCCTAGGAAAAAATCTGAGCAATAGCTATAAGTGACTGAGTGACACTCCATTTGTTGACTTTATCTCCTAGGTCTGAGATCTCTTTCCTGGTAGTCTTGTCTGTAAATATTCATATTTAATGGTAAAATAAAGTTTCGAATGTTTTCTATATAAAAATAATATTAGTTTATATTACATATTTTAAGTCTATAGTATATTTAACACTATGTAAGACTTAAATTTATCTATAATAAGACTATGTATCTTAATATTTAATGACATAAAATCAATAGATGTGTATTTTCTCGAAAAATTTGACAAACGTTTATAGCAACAACATTAGATTGGAGAAATTTTAAAGTATACTTATATGTATGATACACTGACATTTAACCTTCCTTGGATATTATTTTTGAAATTAAATTAAGAATTTAAAATTATATGTACGGTAGAGAAAAGCACCTTATTTTACTGACATCATGGAAGGGTATGCCTTTTGACAGAGTAATACAATACTTGTAAAGTTTAACAACAACTTGTTTTCATTTCAAACATTCTAGCAATTAATATAAGTTATTTTCACTGCCGTCGAATTGCTGTTATCACTATATATCATCGACTATATAAACAACCTCAGTATTTCCTGGACAGTTTAGCTATACAATTAAAAATGAACAACGCTGGCAATTTACTTTAATACTAATTTTCACACAATTAAAATCGTGAGGTGATTAACGGTACTTCTGACAGATCTGCGCATTTATTCATAATCCCAATTGTATGTACCTAGTTTCTTTAGTTACATATTGTTATTTCCAACTTTCATCAACAGTACTTTCAAAAGCGGACCTTATAGTAAGTACAAAAATATTCTATGCCGATGACAATCCTTTAAAAAATCTCCCTTAATGAATTGCTGATTAATAGCAAGATACAAAATCTGGACAAATTATTGTGCAACACCGAAGGATTAAGTTTTAAGCATATTTAAATAAAATAGTGCAACATAGGAAGCAAAAAATATAATACATTGGTCTGAAAAGCAGCACTACACTTTAATGGTTACATCCCCTATTTTATGTTAATACCAGCGTCAGACCTTTGCGAATGTTTTGTGTGTGTTGGAATAACTTCTATGTCTTACCAGCCTACCATAACTTATACAAAGGCACATTACCCCAGATATTCCCCTTTTATTCTATTAGAAGCAGGCGTGTTTGTGTGTGGGAGAGGATGCAACTCGAAACGAAGAAAATAGCTCTAGGTTAAAATAAAACACTCTTAACTTATTCTTTCTTTTCTCAACATCAACTCTATTCCTTGTACTTTCGTTTATATGACACACTCAGATGCATAACTCAATCATGTACTAGACTGTGGTTCTTGAAAAGTTTCCAATCTATGTATGTACAGTTTTAATAGCTTTCGACTTCGTTCATGCTAATATGAATATCTGTATCTACTACATTCTTAAAATCCCTCGACTCTTTTTATTTCGCATGGCACATACTTGCCGACACGCTGAACCCTGCTATCTCACATGTATTAAGTATATATGGCATAATATAAGTAGATACATATGTATCAAGCTTTATATAATTCATATAAAGAATTTGTTTTAGGCTTGTGATAGAGGACAGTATGCTACCTGACTGTGTGTTGATAGGACGAAGCGTACAATGTGTACATTGAGTAGTGTCAAGCACCGAAGTGCGGTCACTGTGAAGACTATCTTTGGACCTTGGAACTGTCTCATATATTTGTATTGCAACCCCACAGGTAAAATGGAAAATATTGATATATAAATACGCGTAGCAGACATGGGTGGAAAATAGTGGAGAATGAAGCACAAGTGGCACTTTTTGTTTTGCTGCCAAATGAGTATTAGAAGAAATATTTACTCAAGACTGAAGAAACGCTCAGCAGTACCGCTGTTCAGGGTAGACAAAGGTACTAATATACTTCTCGTTGTCAGAGTATCTAGCATACAAATACCTCCCAAAATGCAGCAAATTTAGTACATAAATGCCCAATCTTCTATTCAGAGTAACCTATGCACGAGTCTACTGAGAATATTTGGAATTACAAGTACTGGGTAAAATAATAAGAGATGAAGCCATAAGGGACTTGAGTTGACTTAAGCCTGTCTGAGTTCCGTGTTACCACAATTATGTGAATACAAGTAAAATTGAACCTTGGAGTTACCGGTAACTACGAAAACCTTCAGATACATGTTATTTCACATTCTATTAGTACATATATTACTGCATCCTAAATTCAAATCAAATTTGTTATCGAAGTAAAGTGGTTATAGTTTGTGAATAATAACAAATGTTGAAAATTGTTCGTCAAATTTAGTGACGACCGAAACTACATTTTTTCAAAACTAGTTGCACCGTTAAAGCGGAAAAAAGCTAGTTACGCTTAGAAACGACTAGGAAATAACAGTGAAATCAAGTGGAAAAATAATGGCGAACCAACAAAAAATACTTTTACCTACATATACGAGATGAAGAAATATTGCACCAGCATTAATAAATCGGCAGAGAAGGAACACACGAGACAAATGAAGCGGTGAGACAGCAAGTAATGGGTGTATGTACAAGATATCGTGGAAGCATTCAATACGAATGCCTCAAGCCAAGGTCTTGTCAATCAAACCTTTGGCTGCCTAGCACATACATAAGAATAGAAGCTTTTTATAGAAAACAAAAAAAAATAGGCTACAAATAACAAGGAGGAAAAAGCTGAGCAAATACAACCTAAGGTTTGTTTCATCAATCCAATTTAACGAGTGATTTTCCCCTTTTTTGCTCTAATAAAAATGCGAGTAGAAAAAATAGAATTTATTATTATTATTCCCAAAAAACCACTTGCATTCCATAGATAAACATACGAGTTCCTTCAGTGCATTACTATTTGCCTATTACTGTGATGTGGTAAAATGAAAATAATGCAGAATTTTTGTTATTCGTTTTTAACGAAGTAAAAGTATGTATATGCACATCTTCACAAGAGCCTTGAAAAAATTCCGAAAGACGAATGCCGAAAGCCAGGAAAGAAATTTGCTAACTTCCTTTCATCATTACAGTAATCATTAGCAAACCCTTTGAACGAACGGATAGATTTTCATCAAATTACAAGTTGTATTCAAACTGCCTAATACAAAATGCATCACAAGTAAAACGTTAATACCTTCGTATAAATATGCTTAAATTAGCAATGGGACCGATAGTATCCATTAGGGTAATAGCAAGAATGCACGAGGTTAGATTTCCACCATTGGGCAACCGTGCCATATGTTAGAATGCATTCGGGAATCTCTTACTTACCTAATCATTTTATTGAATAGGACATGAGCACTAGTATTTTTTTAATTTTAGTTCACATAAAACTATACATAGGCTATATATAGGTTTGTATGCCTACCAATATTTCTTACAGAATTTCTTATCTCATGAATACGAACAGAGGCAGTCTGGAAAATAGTCACTTGAAGGGTTAATCATATTAGGATAAGCCTCCGAAAGGTTAAGAAATGTAAAAAGCGGACAGATATTTGACTATTGCGGACCACACGATACATATCAAACTTCTTTTGGTACATAAAGCTAAGCAACTGTGCTTATTGAGTACCCCACCGAGACAAGCCCCACGAAGCATACGGTCTCTTGTCGTTGCCAATTAACTCATACTGAGAATCGACAGACGACACAAGTTGTCATAGACCTTATACATTGTACATGCCATGCATACACAAAAACCGCGTGCTATGCTTTCACGAACCAAACATTATTTCACGAATAATGACAGTGCTTCACGAAATGCCGCACACACATTCAATAATGTTAAATATATAAGCTCAGAAAGAATCAATTGAGTCAAACACGTATGTAGCATTCAATGTGGGAATTGACAATGCTCATAAGAGATGCTTGAATTACTTGTGATCAAATTTATTATAATGCATGCCCAGCTTGGGCTGGTGATGACCATCGGAAAATCAAATGAACAGGGGAGAACGTGAGTATAGTGCAAGAATAATTCCATGAATAATTTAATAAACAACACTATAGGTACCTGCATGTTGAGTCGTAGGGTGTGTCGATCTGTCGGATATTAGAAATGTGGGAGTTGCGGTATATAGAAAATTATCGCGAATCGCAACGCTATAGTAATTCTTATAATGATTGTACTGTAGCAGCTCATTGTTTATGCTACAGCAATAAAGGTATAGGCGGTATTAATTGAGCAAGAAATTAGGTTATTTTCTTATCGGACCGCACACATACTGTAGCAGTACCTTAATTGCCATGAAAGCCTTTCTTGACCGCTCTTTCTATTTACGCAAAATATGTATGTATATATACCTAGTAATAACAACTGCAACTAGAGGGAAAACTAGAAACGCTACCTGCTCGTTGTCATCAACTTGTTCGTTCTCTCACAACGAAAACCGACAAGCAGAATCCAGTATTTGAAAATCATAATGTAGTATTAATAATTATGTATATATGTAGCATCAGGGACAATTTTAAAATTGGTACAAAAATACTGTAAATGATAACTACTAATGCTAAAAATTGGAGTAGATTGGAAGATAAATATTGACTGTAGCATCGGTTCTACTATAGGTATAGATATCGTCGGTGAAACATTATGAAGTACTATATAGCGGTTACTCTTTAACACAACCGTTGGACTTTATGATATTTCGCCGACATATGTACGTATACGTATGAACTCTCCTTCAATGTATGTAGTACAGACAGCTAGCTAATCAGGTCTTTTCAAAACACTTCAGAACATGACAGTATATGGTTACTATACTTATACGAAACATTTTCTCCAAAAGTTTGGTCTTTTCAGTTCATTCGGGGAGTTTCCTACATTATGTATTTGCAGATATGAATATCTGCACTCTGTACTCAACATGGATACCAAGTTTCTCTCTCTACTCCCTATGCAGCCCCAGGGCAAGTGAGACTGTTTCAATATCTTTTTTCACAACGTAGCCGCGAAGGGTTTGTCCATGGAGAGGAAATGAGTTTAACACTTTGTCCACACTGCATTATTTGCATAATTATTTATGCTCACAGCCGACTTTTCGAACCGTGGCTGCATACATACATAAGTATTTACATACAATGTAGCATGTCAAATTGGCATAAGTATATATGGTTGCTTGGACGTTTGCGATTCCTAAGAGACAGAAACATAGTCTATCTCCGAGGCAATCGTGTATCTTCAATTGCTACAGAAAGTAAATATTTCAAACCAAGAGTTTGCAATTAATTACTTAAAACAGCACTGAATTTGCTAGTATGAACAGCATGTCCATATAGAGTTCATTTTTGAGGAAGTGCATTAAAGGCTAGCAGTTCAATCAACTTCAAAAGAAAACGAACAAAATCCATCAACATCATAAGGCACATTCGACTGGACCTTCCAGAGTATCATGGTTTACGGCAAATATCAGTTTTCGTCCCACTCTTGCAACAGTAACCATGTAAATTTAACCTATGCATATTTTCCGGATATGAAGAAACACTAAATTGAAGAACTTAATATCTTTCATTTCCGCAATGTTGTACGTGAACATGCACATACAGAGATTCGTTCGATAACCCTGTATAACCCCAAATAATTCGATACATAAATTTGTTACTTCAGCCATTAGAGTGATGAGTTTATAACCTTATAAACATAATTTGATGTGGATTGAAATCTACATTGTCATGTTTCGGTTACAGCTATTTTTTCAAACCGAATTCGACCACAAAAGCAGCATTTGAATCAACTTCAAGTAGTCTTAAATCATCACTGACCTTGCTTAAGTTTTATTTTATTGATATGTTATTACTTATGAAAATAGCCAAATATCAAACGCAAATTACACACCAATCGACTTAATCTTCCCCATAACACCCTTATTTTTCAGCCTTCCAGAAGACCTTGCTTGCTTACGGTATTAATGTTAGGATCAGGGTAGCTGGCAAACTTTGGAAGTCTATATTTTCCTCGGAGAATGTCTATCTCCATTTACGCCCCAATAAAAAAGTCGTCCTTGTATGGCAGAGTTACGCATTATATACCCGTTTTCGAAGACGGTTTCTATCGTATGGATTGGGGATACGGGGGAAATAATGTAGTTACTGGATCCTCAGCAAAATATTGCAAAACTTTACCGATCCCCGAACATGTACATAACTTTGGATTAAAACTTGTCTTACAACTTGTCTTGAGCAATTTCGGAGAGAAGTGGATATGTTGTTATGTACTTGAAGAAAAAAATGGGCATGATTGAGAGCTAACGGAAAGCTCATTTTTTCTCATGCTACCATTTGGCAAGAAGAAACAAGATGAATGAATTATTCGAATGACATTCAACGTGAAGCCGATTTGCTCACGCAAATTTTGCCATAGTTTACCCCGTATTTTCCACGCAGACTTCCTGAAGACATGTGTACATATTGTCGAGGATTGTGCCTATATGTTATTATCCACATATCATGTTTATCATTTGGTAGAGTAATTACGAGCAAATAAGAATTTGGAATATAACGAATAAGTGAGCTTTCCTTGCAAGAAAAACTTTACTGCATTTTGTTAAGATGGGAAAGATTCGCAGGCCTCGCGTCAAAACGGGAGAAGCATAGTGAAGCAAAAACTTGGAATGATTGACATTCCAGAAGAGATAAAATTGAGCCGTTTGGATATGATTGGGAAGGAGCCGGCAATTTCCAATACTTCATCCAAATAACTTGCAAGTAAAAAAATAACATTAGTGAGAACATGCGTGTGCAAACTTTGGAGCATCTACTAGTAAACGTAATTACTTACGGGGGATACATAATTTGTAGCATGGTGCTATGGCAGAAAATATTTCCCAGCAAGATCAAATACCTAGAAAAGTTACACCATTTTTTATGCCCGAGATGATTTATATGCTTAGCTCATTTTAAGCTCTTCTACTCAAGAACTAATATTGCTGAAGTCATACATTTTTCTATGATATGACTAATAATTTTGTTATCTATGTTTATCCTCGACAGAAACATATTATGATTTACAAAAATGTTAGTGAACTTATTTATCAAGATCTACATAGTAGAAATATTTCAGTTAGTAAACCGTAAGAAGCAATGTATCCAAAGCCATTTCTTCGCTTCAATTTGAAGAAAGCGGGGACGGCGCACCAAAATGGAATTATCACATAGAGTCTACGCCATTATAGAAAATTGTGACTGTAAAAGTTTAAGAGCTATTTTCAGCCTATTCAAATACTCATGTAAATTATAGATACCTGCATGAATCACTATAATGCTAAAGTTACTAGGAAATGCACTATATATAAGACCTAAGTGGCTTTTAAAATGTGGAGGTGCTGTACTATAAATTTGATTAGAATGGCTCCTTCACAATTTTGAATAGCTAATCTACGCAATCAATACTACTTAATTCAACATTCATGGTTTTTCACTAAGCATTCGACAACTGTATAAAAGGAACGTTTCAGAATATATAAACCAATAATAACTTACACACATATCACTGTTAAGTACCAAAAAACCATCTGAGTCTAAAGTTCAACCGACTGAAATAGTTTATATGCTCATTTTTGAAGTACTTAAACGTGCTACCACTGTTCATGTGGCCTTGCAACCCTTATTGAATCTAACTCTTTTAAGTTTCTAATTAGCATTAACTCAACCACTTGAACCCTTGGGCATGTTTATTCACCAATAACTGTTATAATGAAACCATCGTCTTCAGTTACAATACTATATACAGCTCAGGTTGAGGGTCACCAATAATATTGCAATCAATTACTATGACCATTTTGTTAGTTTGTACCTGTAGAGAATCTAGACATTACAATAATATTTCTAGGCTAGGCATGTATCTGTACATATCTTGATGTGCGTTCGTAATAAGAATTTTTGTTACAACAACCGAAGTGGTTCCACTGGCGTTACATTCGGTCATAAAATCAAACGGCGCAATCATGGTTGCAACTCACGAAAGTACAAAACCAAACATTTCACGTATATCAGAATAATAATAACCGTACAGTACAATTATTACAAACATAGCTGTAGACTGTACAGGCCTAAACCTACATTTTCCATGTGACAGCAGTGGCAAGGTTATTTGAGTAATACAACCTTGCTATGAGAATGAATTCCGAGTTATTATGTGTATGAGAAGAACTAGGTATGTGGAAATAAAACTTAGTTCGTGTATATAAAAAACTGCACATGAATGGCTTAAGATCGTATGTAATACTAGTACATAATTTGACCATTAAATCCTACACTGCTTTTATTACACACGGAACATGTGACAGCAATGACGTCTCCAAAGCCTCCTGTTCCAGTTCTTCACAATGATGGAATTGCGTACAAAGACAGAAGTAATGCACAATCTTCTAAGCTACATGTTTGCACTCACGTCTACAGCTGAATATAATTACAACTTTAGATGTTGTTGTCATGTGTGCCGTTGTCAGGTTGGAAAGGTCAAGATAAACAAGTACATGTACACCTTATATTATGTGTATTGTGTATTTATATTTGCGTTATAAATATCTTACTTTATATATTAACATTCTTTTTATATTTATCTGTACTTTCTACGTGTTTATGTGTGCTAGTTTTGGTATTACAGTATTAGCACACACCAATAGGTTATATTTATACTTAATCAAGATTTTTATTTCGCAACCAACTGTAGTTTTACTTCACCAATGTACTCTACATATGTGTACTCAAGCAATTATGTAGAAGTAAAAAGACAATATCTTCAGGCGAGTTTCATGGGCACACACACTCAGAGACGACACAAAATTTACCAAATAAGGTTTCCCAATAAAGCCACCACACATAAATATATTAGCTTTCTCATCTATCGATTATTCTTCTCTTATTTATTTGCTCATCTATTGGTTATCCGTTTTGCGTGTATTTGCTCAGCTATCAATTATTGTTCTTATGATGTATTTATTTGGGCACCTATTGAATTTTTCTTTTCTATAGAATATTTACATTGCTTCTGCACCTCCAAGATTTTATCGATAAATTGTAATGAGAGACGCGTGCACGTCCTATATATATAGAGGAAGTTCATTTACCATGTTGGGGATATTATGATTTATGGTTAAGCCATGTTTTATGTCTAGGGTTTATACGTATCTATGTCTGTATATGTTTATGTATGGACTTGTTAAGCGTTTGTGGTACTTGTCTTATACTCATACACCCATATAACACCTGCTGTCTATATGCATTGCTGGCACCTCTTTTCCCTTTATAAATCAATGTCCAAGTTCGTGACAGTAATAATTTAACGCTGGCTAAATTTAATGTCTTTAAACGGTGATAAGCATTATTATTAAGGCAGCAGCTCAAAGTTGCATCAAATAAGCTCCGAAAACCCCATGGTGATGATATGCATATGCTTTATACAAACAGCTTCCTTGTACATGTAGGTTCTATACAGTCTGAACATATAAGACTCGGGTTCACAAACACATTTAATCTGCCAAAAACAAGGCTATTCAAACGCTAGCAAGGATGGAAAAATTGCAATATGGTGTGTATAACAATGCTGGAAGCGATCCTTAAATAAAGTTAGAAACTTTATGTATACAGATGATGAGAACGTTGGTTGATTTAAGGAGCTTCTACTATAGTTCCAGTTTCAACAAGTAAGTTGCCTTTGCAAAACAAAACTAACAGAGTTTTACAATGAAAACAGAAGAGGAAATATGATGAAGGAGCAGCAGAACAAGGAGGAGGAAAAGATTGAAGCCAACGTAAACAGAAACCTATGTTTAGAAAGCATATATAAGTCCATCCACACGTGCTATTTACGCGTATGATGTGTATAGTAACGCTATTGTATGTGATGGCATGTAAAACGTGGGAAAATAGGTACAAAAAACTAGTAGAATGTTCTTTATTCAAAGAAAAAGGAAATATGTATTTCCATCATGTCAGGTTCAACCGCCGGTTTACATATTGATTCACTTATTATCCTATTTTATTGTCGATTATTCCCAACAGTTTTTTATTTCCCTCTAGCATTCAAGCAGATATGTGAGAAAGAATATATCGGAAGAGGGAACTTGATAGGTTCAAACATTTTTAGTATCTATATAACTCTACGGAAAAGGAAGAAAAATATGCTGGGCTTCTAAAAAGTGGAGAGGAATTTTTATAAGGAAACTTCAACTTTCCCATCCTACACTACCTTCTCCCGTAAAGCGTATGCTCAACCTCAACTTACACGACACTTTGAAGCCTGAAAAAGTTTAAGTAATATTAAAGTATCTAAGAAAAATGAATTTTGTCGTCCTCGGTCTCGCTTTTCCTTGGAAAGAAAAAACTTTTATTCCAAAACTTCACTCCTATTTATATGCTACTTATTCAAATGTACTTGCAATATTACTTGTGTACATACTTAATTTTCGGAGACTGTAGTTTAGATATTTCAAGGGCGGGAATATATTTGAAATTGAATATTCTTTCTTTTTATTCCTGGTACAAAATATTATTTTGTACTACTAGTTCTTCCCGTTGGTTGGAAACTAATTTGTTTTTTTGGAAATTTCAGATAAGAGCGAATTTGCAGAGGAGGACCAAATTATTTTACCACTGGATCTTGACAGCAGTGTGTAGGACGGAATACATAGATATGCAAAGGTAAGTAATATGTTTCCTTGATTGCAAACTACTACTAAATATGTATACATATAAAAACGTATCTAGACAACAACATCAATCAAAGTAAAACTGCGTTTTAATAGCGTATATCTTATTTTGTAAATCTTCAAGAATTTCTTTATGCAAAACATCTAGGGACTTAAAGATAAACATGAGACTTGTATGACACTTTAGCCACGTGTATGCATATACACTTGAGAGATAACAAAACATACTTTATAACACGTACAACAATTGTAGCAAGTATTTGAAAGCAATACAAACACTCCATTAGAAGAAAAAGAAAGTACGTATGTATGTACACCAAGTATCTGTATGAACTCATTTTCTACAGCGCAGCGTCAGCGAAGGTATGCACATGTTTGTATATTTATGTATACCTTTCCCGTTTACATTCTTGAGTAAACTACTAAAGACTGTCTTTTTCCAGGCTTTGGTGCACAAAATGAATAACCCCATTCTAAAACGCAAACCATTGTGTGCATTACTTGTAACTACAATGTACATTTTGTAGCAGAACAGCATCATCATCAAGTGATAAAATGTCCCGTTTCAAAAACAGATACTTTCACACAATGGAGTCCATGCAGGGAGAAGAACTATAACATACAGTAATAATAACAACAAAGAATCTGTATTGTATAAAAATTATGACTCCCTTGCATTACATTATCCGTTTTTGCCACATTCAAGTGTTTCCGTGAATGCCGCATAAATAGCATTAAATGTGCTAATAACATAAACATTACAATAACGTATACTAGAACAATGCGGATGTGAAACACAAAGCCAGAACTGGCTGTCAGAAAGATTTCCCTTAACATACAGAAAGACAGTTGTTGTTTGACAGAAGTCAAACATTCATTGTAGTAGATCTGATTTTAGGAAACAACTTCTTCTGAAAATAATGCGTTTGAGAATGAGCTTGCAATACATTTGTAGTGATGAAACATGTAATCAAATTATATTGTGAATGAAACATGTATAATCATGTGATGGATGAAGCATATTTTAGTATGGATAACGCATGGAATGTGTACGTTATTTTAGTAAGACTCACCAGATAAGTTAACATACCTAGTCTGGTTCGTGTCTACGAGGAATTCGATGTATGCAATGTCCGGGAATTTTCTTTCACAGCGAGTAGTTCTGTTCTATACTTATTATATTCACACTGTATAGATACAATGTTATAAACATGTAGCATAACAAAAACCAAAGAATGTCTCGTAGCATTCCCTGGATAAAATTATGTGCTTGTAAACACTGTCAAATTATTTCGGCACATGAAATATTGTCACTTAAAATGAGAATCTTCCGGCTTTTTGATTTTCTGCGTGTACAAATGAGATAAAACATTTTTATATCAACATAACGCTTCTCCTTTCATGTGCTTTCACCCTTATGGTACTGTATATAGTAATATGTTCACATTTTCGCTACGTAAATTAATTCTGTTCCGAGAGTTCTTTCGCTCTCTCACTGATTCTCGTCTGGAAAAATTACAATTTCTTATTACTATTTCTTATTTTAACGGACGGACGGCGCATCAGTATTTATTTATATTTATGTATCTATGAGTGGAGGAACAGATACAGTATAGAAAGGTTCATGAAGACATTGCCATTTGGTGGGCGAGTGAGACAAGTAGCTCTCGGTGAAGATCTACTATGTACATGTACATCTATTGCCGAAACCTTATACTGTTGTATATGCTGATGTAAGTAGGAAAAAACGAAGTCACATGTATCCTCTAGATAAAAGTAAATATGAGGAGCATAAATAATACGGACGTCATGCAATACACAAAGAGAGTGTGAGTGGAAACTGTGTTGCGGAACTCTTTCCAAAACATTCCATTAAAATCCAAGGCAGTAGTTCATGTGTACAAACATAAAGAGTACATATATACATACCCAAGAAAAGTAAAATGCATTTACGGAATGACTACTTGTCACTCCCAATGTTCAGTCATCATCTGATGGCCGCTCAGACGTTATTTACACTAATGGATTCATCGCCACCAACTCCATCCTCACGTTCCCAGGGTTTCCTCACCCACACTCTACATTTTAGCTGTACTGCCCGTAATTTACAACCCTCGTATTTATTAATTACAGTAGACAGAATAGGTTTTCGGAGCTCGTTCTAACATTAGTGAAGTGAACTTACGAGGTTAAAATATATATATAAAACGGGACTAGAAGTTTGATCAAAGAATTTGCAAGTCCTTTTGCTAATAAACTAAAACGGTCATCCACGCCCACTCTTATATAAGGAGGAATTAGAATATTAATTACAATCTCAGAAAAGAAAGCACAACTGGGATTCAGAAACCACGAGAGAAGATACAGTAATACGTTATATGGTAGAAATCTGTAGGTATGAAAAAGGCTAATAGATGTAAGAAAATACAAATACATGAAATAAAAAGGAGGAAAAGCAATGTGATAAGACACGAAGCATAGCAATATGATACACTCGTCACTCTTGTGTCAATATAGACGTAAGACTTGAAATTTAAGCTAAAATTGTTTGTATGCATTTACCCAGAAGTTGACTCGGATTAGGGCCTAGAATAGGATTCAATAGATGTAAGAACTTTCAAAGGCAGTATACTTATACTTACAAGTATAGTGTCCTACAATGCACGAATGTTTGAACACACTTCCATTTTCCATACTGCAAGAAGAGGTAATATATACGGTAGAGCATATGATTTTGTTTTACGTCTTGAATTTATCCGAGTACATCAGGTGCACAGTAGTTCGGAGTAATCTCAATGATGCCTGGTTACAGCTCTGCAAGCTTATTCTTACTCTCATCTTCTGCCTCTACGTCTAGTGCTTTCGTAGTCAATATCCCAGTATAAACTCCGTGTACATTTTGAGGTTGTTTAAAACTGGACCCCGAATCCAATAGCTCTGGAGCTTATATAGTCAGACAACAAATAAGACTCCGTAATAATATGGATTTATTCAACGTCTGCTAAGGCACAAACAAAAGGCTACTTATGTATATACAGCTTGGCAATCTCAGGCCGGAACTGGATCAATGCATAAAATATTTACCTTTTTGTATAAAAAAAACCTCATACAACATGTTTTTAGGTTTAAATTTTCATGCTTTACGTATGCAGAAACTTGATAAAAACAGCTTTTTGATACATCGTACTTGTATAGTATTAGTTTTAAAACTCTTATCAAAACTCCGTGAAAATTGTCTAGTCGACATTCTCTGGGAAGGTTCTTAACCCCCGTAAGACCACACATAATACCCAAAATCTCGTTTCAACTTATTACTATACACTATTACATGTTTGCAGATACATCTAAGTATATCCTTTTACCTCCTTGAAACTTTTTTGAAATTCAATTACTTTTGAACAACTGTTCAATTCCATGACGTAGAGAGAATACACACTGAACAATACACCATGCTGTCACACTTGATTGAATAATTGAATTCATTGTTTGCCCCGCATGCTCTCTCAAAAAGCACGGCTGCCGACCAACTTCATCTAGAACAAAACCTTGCAATCTATGATTGAAATTAGGAGCAGTATCTGTTGATGTGAATATCTTGACATGCATACCTACTTCAAGATTTTGCTAAATGTACCTCTACGTTGTAGGTTTCGTTATATGTGTATGAGAGTTTCACTGTATTCTAAATACATTGCATTAGTATAGAGTGCACTGTAGTAATCATGACTACACAACTAGCAATATTGGGTTCCATAGTGAAGGAATCCCTTAAAGTTTTATTACAAGCCGCCATGCAGGCTTTTGTACACACTATTTGAATAGGAATCAAAAGATAGAAATTAATTTCGCACTTGCTATAACATTTGGAAGAGGAGGTGACAGAATGAAATTAGGTAGTAAGTAGCAACTAACATTCCATGAAAGAGAAACAAAACATTGATATACCGAAGTACTGGTGTACAACATAGTCTTAGTATTTACACAATAATATAAATCAGGCAGCGTATCCGTAAAGGAATAGAGCAGGTTTTGTTGACGAACAAGACAGTCCAAACCACAAGTTTTCAGTCATTTTAGTATAATAAATTTAAAGAGATGAAATGGAACCTTAAATGAATTCGGCATGCGAACAGTTGTACATCCATGTATAGTAGTATGTACGTGCATAGGTATCCTGCACATCCAAGCAAATAGTTGATGAAACACGTTCACAATTATCCATTGCGTTTCCCGCATGAAGTTGATCATTTGGCTAATACAGCAAGGGTGATGATACGGTATTGTACACCGATATAAATGCTTCATTATGCCTGGGCGGGCATTCTATTAGAACATTATACAACGACAAGCATATTAGAGTAGTAGGCGGCAGTTGTAATAAAAGCGCTTTCCAGCCCAAACTGTTATCTCCGGTCTCATCATCAGAATATAGCAAAACAAACTTGCCAGCAGACAAATATGTTGCAACTTTACAGAAGGCTCGGAGCTCTCTATTGAATTCACTTCTAACCTCAATATATTCCCGTCACTGGAAGGTTATATGTATATAGGCTTTTTGTAATGGTTCATTATATAGTTTATCACGGTATGTACAACAACAACTTCTTCAAGTGAGTAATAGCTAGTATATGCCACCTGACCCTGCATGCGGCAGGGCCGCCGCAACAGGAAGAGCATGGACAAGTATCTGTAATTCAGATAGGAAACGAACTCTTGTAGTCAAGACATAACTATAACCATATTCCACACTTTGTAAGAATGTCTGTCGTTATTATATCAACTTATAGTACTGCATAGTCTATGCTTAATCATGGGATAGTACACATTTATTGTATAGTCGATTTGATTCAGTATTGAAAAGTTCACACCTTACTAAGTATTGTACAGTCCAAATGTTCAGAAACGCGGTGTTTAATGTATAGTAAATGTACTACTTATATTTCCGTATACCTATGTGCTGCATTCACGAGAACATAGGTGTATTTATACTTACACTTACCATAGTATTGTAGTGGAAGGAAAAGACGGAGAGACGGGAGCCGCGATTAAATGTTATGATGTTAGGGAATGATAGGAATGGGAAACAGACTGACGAGTCACGCTTATAACTTGGTACTTCTTTCGCTCATTATTACGCTTTTGATGTTCTCGCAAACGTTATCATATTATTATCATTTTCCACTCCGTTGAAGTTACCACTACCCTTAAGCGTATAGTACGTGTATACACATTTGAGGCCTCAGGCGAAAAACATACTACTGGCAAAACTAAATAGTAGTTTCTGCACTACAATACTATTACAGCTCCACTACACTTAAAGCTTATGTTCAGATACTGGCCTAAAATCTGCACGGGCCAATAGTGTATTTACACTTGGAGTACAACTAAACTTGAGCGCGTGTAGTCAATGGTGAGCCTCGGTCTTTTTAGCCTTGTGATAATAATACAGCTTATCAAGGTTTCGCTTCTCTCTCTCTTTCTCTGTTTCACTCTGCTCTCTCATCTCAATTCAGTCGTGGAAAACTATGCACTTATTGCTTTTGCTTTCCCACGTCCATATTGTGGTATTCCTCCAAACTAGAAGTTGTCCTCGTAGGTATTCATGGTATTCCAAGAGGTTTTGGGTGCAAATACGCGAATAATATGTAAATTTATGGACCTCAGAACCTATAAAAAAGCAGCATACACATTCATATACAAGAAACACACGCCGGTTCCTGTACGATATCATTATTATACTCTTACAAGTCTATATGAGTTGGAAGGATAGCGGCGGGTAAAAGAGTTTGAAGACACACAGAGAGAAGTGGGAAAGAGTCAAGTGCTTTGCATAATTTTCATAAGAAAACAAATATTACGAGGCAAGTTGACTGCTGCAGAAAATTTGGATCGCTTCCCAAGCCTCGGATATAAAATGCATACTTTTTATCGAGTTTCACTCCATTAACGTCACTTGCACTATTCCCGCCATGAGTCGGATACCATTATAGTGCACACACCTAAACTATAACTGAATGCTCACTTGATTATCTTCTATATGGGGCATCATATCATTTTTTACCATTAATACAACTTCCCGCACCCCTTCCACCATCTTACACTTCCTTCCCATATATCCCACATTACGGGCAATGTCAGACTTGTTAATAAAAAAAGGTTTACACACCTCCTTAGCTTCGTCGACAGGAAAAAGATGAAAGAATTTATTTTAAATTATTTATTCTACCGCCTTCCAGCGGTTTACATTCATTTTATCCCCGGCAGGACTGTCATATTCTGAACTTCCTATAAAGTTCTACCCTAAGATAGTCAGCTACACTTCAATTTTAATTTTTAAGCACAAACTTTATCTTTCATTCAAGCTACTCTCTAAAAACAATTCTAATTTGATCCCCCGTTTCAATTAAATAAGAACAATAAGTGTTTTGGTACGAAACCACTTTGTTCAGTTCTTGTCTGGAGATGCAAAGCTCTGATGTCCTAAGGAAAACAGATTGGTTTCAACATAAATAGAAAGATTGTAATTTCGATTACACGGCCAGCAACCATTTTTAGGAATTTGCTGCGCTTTTGCAAGTCTTATTGCGTAGCGTAGAGTAGACTTCTTGAAATCCTCTACATTTTGCCCCACATAAACCAGGGATAATGCTACCAACTGCTCCTATTATTTCTGCAATTTCATTATATGGATGACACATCCCTGTAATCAAAGGAAGCACCGGGTGATTACAACAACATTTAACCGTGACCATGAGCATGGCCAGGAAAAAAGGAGGGTATTCTACAATGTTTTGCTAGTCATGCCATAGTGAATATATTCAGAGAATTTTCAAGATCCCAACAGTATTTCATCCTCAACAGTAATCATTATATCCTTCATTTCATACTGGTTTCAAACGGGGTCTTTACGTGGTTTCACTTAAGCAAAACAATACTTTAGAAAGTGCAACTTGCCTATGTGCAATGTAAGGTAGTAGTCACTGGATCAAATAGTTGTCTCCTGTATTATTTGTTTCTGTAATAAGATTATCTTTCGCTCTCGCATTGTTTCGAAATCAAATTCGCGCATTACTCAACTCTTTATACACAACGGGTAATGCTGCGGGGATGAAATAGAGATTTCTAAAATAAAACGAGATTAGAATAGTTTCAAGTGCAATATAATTGCTATGGTGTAACTTCAGTCCCCTATAGCTTTTTTATATCAACCACAGTACTTAATCGGAAATAAAATTTGAGGCCAACAAAATAGTAGTATGCTTGTGCAACTACAAATAATGAAATACTTGAAAACTTATCTAAAGTTTAAGCCCTTAAGAAACTCATATAGGGGTTGTTTATTTCATCTAAAGAGGTGATTAATTTATGGACTGAACCCAGCAAACCCAACCACAAACGACCATGCTAAGCTATTCAAGCTGTTCGAAAGCAGTGGAACAATACGGGATTATTGCAATAACCGATGTAGTAACAGTAAAGAACAAACACGGGTGATTTAATGCATGTAGAATTAACCCATCCAAGACAGAGTTGAATGAAGTTCTGCCAGTATTATGAGCGGCATCTGCTATCCACAAGTATCTCTTATTCGCTGTCAGTCAAACATAAAATTCTACATCCTCAACATATTTGGTAAAACCTTCTCTACGAGGTTGATTGCCCAAATCTAATGAACTTCAGCCCTACTACTGCAGGTACGGAATAAGCTGAAGTTACAGCCAAAATCGCATTTTATACAACTCTTCAGGCTAAATTCCAGGTAGTAGATGAACGTAAATATAAACAAACATTGTATACTTCTACAACTGATTACTTCCGCCAACTTGAAATACCGCGACACGGATTCCTAGAAATTGAGCAGCGTTCCATGTATGTAAGCAATGTACATGGAACGATGGAGAACCATACAATACCTAAAATGCATGTAGAACGTTACTAATCGTAAGAGGAAATGAAAGTGAATGTTATACAATAGACAAACACAATGAAAACGGAAGGGTCCAGATACTAGAGCAAATCTTGTGCGTTCATTGTCTTCTGTACATGATGTTACTACCACAAAATATCTACCAACTTAGTTTCCATGATGTCATCATATCATATTACTGTTTTCAATTTAACACCAAACTCCTGCAGTAAATACATAAGGGAATTGAATGTAAATGTACACGATACTGTCAATGTAACTACATAGAATTTTACCGTTACGCATGCATAGTACATAGTGTTGAACCTTGAACCCGGAGAGTCGATAGCACGGGATTATGTCTTAGGTATTGAGCTCTCAGTCGAGTCGGTCTTACAGAATTTCCATAAATTTGGAAGAAAGTAAGGGAACAAACAAACAGAGGATTCGGAAACTTGAAAGTCAAGAAAGAGAGATTTGAGATACACTTAATCCCGTTTCCAGCGCTTACTTTGTACCGCACTAGATATCCTGTACATTGTACAAGTATGCATGTATAATAAATATAACTACAGATACACTTGTGTAAAACCTGGTTGATATTTCAGGGTCTCTGTGTTAATAAAAGCAACCTCTTGCTGTTTAATAAATTTCCAAGAATGATATGTAACTCCTGGGCGTGAGATCCCCTCGTGTCTACTTGCCTTTCAAAACTGATTTATTCTTGAGCGTGAGAAATCCTGCCAAAAATCATGTAGTTAAATTTGATTTGAACTAAATTCGTTAACCCTTGTCTGCATGGATTACATCCAGAGTGACTTTTGCATGCCTCCCGTCATCACTTCCTTTTACCATATAGCATGACTTTCCTTCAGTGCTAAGAAAATTCACTTTACGTCATGCATATATATTGCAGGTTGTGCGTCATACTTGCTTCAGTCTAAGCATATACAGTTATTATATTATGCTGTTTGAGTAGCCAAGAACAAAAATTCTGGAAAGTTTTCAAAATTTATGAACCAAGATATAAAATAGAATATATGTATAGGTTGTATATGATGATTACGAGGCATCACTGACCATCACACAGCATAACTGCAGTGTTTACCCGAAAATATGTTAAAACTAAACACATGCACAACTCCCAAAATTTGCACAAGCCATTTTCAATTTAATTAAACAAGCCAAGTTCACCTAAATCAAGTTAAGGCCTTGAATAAACATAAGCAAACACATTTCAAATCTCGTAACTTTCAAACAACTGCAAGGAAAATTATTTAAGTAAACACAAATAGTATACAGAAACATATTGAAAATAATATTCGTACTAAAACAGCATGTTTTCCTTACATATTCTTGCATGCATTAAAGAACAAATCAAGTTAGGGCTGCCAAAACGGTCAACAGAACTGCATTGGACCAAATGCTTTACTCTATATGCTCCTATGTATTTTGACCTTGATCCCAGTTGTACGAGTTGAAAGATAAGCTTTCAGCGGTTTGGCACAGGTTATGTTTTACCAGGAAAAAATGATGAACAAACTTAAAATGGTATAAAATGTGGTGGAGAAAGAAAATGTGCTAGTCAAGTATAGTGTTACTATCTTCTACAGTTTTGACTGTTCCATTCTTTTGAATCCACAGTATTCCGTTTTTGTTTAAAAAACTGTCCTCTATTTACCTAAATGTGTTACATTTCTTCGGCATGGATCTTGAAGGTGCAACTATTTATTTTGCTCTACAAGAATGTACCGCAGTCGAAACGATCAAAACTAACTGTAAATAAAAGTATCCTAGTTTTTATAAACGTAATTATCTGAAATACGGTGTGTTTTGATAAAAAGTTGATGTTGGTACTACAATACTATGGAAACACTATGATACTTAGATCTTTACCGATGATTTGCTAATTTCAGGGTGGAAGCACAATGCCCACAGTATTCTCGAGCAAAGAACTCAAGTCTTAGGATGGTTGGGATAAATACATAGTTCATTTTGGTTTTAGAAAATGCAGGGCGTCGATTTTAAGATTATCAGATACGCTTTATTAACTGTGTAGCACTGAACAGAGGTAACGGTTCATAAACGATAATAAATAACAAAATCCGCAACTTTTTCTAAAATAGTATAACTCTACAACATTGGCAATATTTTCAACATGAATAAACACTAATCACACAATCTTCGTCTAAGCTAAAGGATTTTTAGCTACACTAGCTTTGTGAGTTCCCACTTACAACTTCTGAAAATAGTTGCCGACACCAAGTTCCTGCTGAGAACATTAGGTTAAAGTTGAAAAAAGTTAAGAGTTAGTAGGATAGGACGGAAAGAGCTCATCGGTTCGTTACCTAAAAAGAAGGTAAGGACAAAATCGTCCATGTCATGGACGGAGTAAGAGTATGCGACGCTTTATGTCTCTGTATAAGACCTGTAGTTCTACTTCGCTCCATGTGGTCCATTTAGTTCACTCCAGGCTTTTTAAGAATTCCATCCCAGTCACAACCGCACCTTCAAATTTCTCGTATACTGCACGTACATCCAAATAAGCTCTGTCAACTCTATAAGTCCTTTTCTCTGGGTATATCGTAACACCTATCAGTATTTATATAACCAGGACCTACACCATTCAATACGTACACATAGTTAGCTCTATTATGTCGAATCTACTAGCAACCTGCATGAACCATACATGTCTACATATATACATACATGTGCGCATGCATACTTATATATATGTATGTATATATACATACTATACTGTACACAGTGAATAATGTTATATTGCTCTGAAGAGTAACTTCCTTTCTATGATCTATGTGTGCACATGGACATTAAACAGGACTTGTAAGCATTTTTGCAGCCGAAATATAATTTCATACTAGGTGTGCAAAGCTGAAGCTACTAGAAAAGGTAAAGCTTTTCAGTCAAAGTTGCCATACATGTGTTGGACTTTCTCTTAGATAGTATAGGTATGGCCTCAAGTAGTAACCAAAGCCCTTCCTACGGATGCATCTCTGACTTCGACTGTACAGAACCGTTCTACTGGTTTGCACTTCAACATTGTGGATGGCAAGAAAATGTATATGTATGCAAACGGTTGCTCTAATCTTCACTTCCGCTCTTAGCTTCTCAGTGTGCATAAATCCGGGAAGAAAGGGCTCAGAAGACCAGGGGCTCTTCATATTGCCTTGATTCTTCACTCCAGAGCACGAAATCATTTGTACGGTCAGATGGAATGTTTACAGTGTGCAGGCCGCTTTCATTCAATCCCACCACACGAATGTGAAAAGTGTAAAACATACCTCTCCATTCCATTCTAAGCATCAAGTTTCTTGTACTTTTCTTCATCCAACCTCGGCCTTTTCTCTGCTCGTGAAAGCAGCAATTCATTCATGTAGAATCTTTTCTCTTCTTTTGGAAAAACTTTTACAAACTTGCAAACCATGAAATATTCAAATTTTTCCAGCACTGCAGCAATCCTTGCAGTGCGTACGTGAACAAAAAGCTTTCATCTTATTTAGTAGCTGCAACATTTTTTCTCTCTTCTCTACGCTTCATCTTCTGTTAAATTATATGCATGCTGTAGGAACTACCGTGGAGCCATAAAATTTGTGTGGATATATTAATGCTTTAACCTGAGGCTCATCATGTCAACTCTGTTTCACTCACTCACCGTGTAATATAGCCCGTCAGGATCAGAACCACTGTTTACTAAAGAAGAACAGCGTCCAATATAAGTTTGCACAAATTAAATCTCGCAGAGGGTTCAAAGCCAAGATTTTTCATAATCCTTTGACTTTAATAAAAAAATTCTTGTACTTAACTTCATGTCTTGACATTTTCATAAGCAGAAAATCATAGCAATTCATAGCTTTGCGTTTTCTACAGGGTTAACAAAATATGAGAGAGATATTAGTAAACACGGAGAAAGCATTTTGAACATAGTTATTTGGTACAAGAAAAACATTTTAAAACCGGCTATTTGTATACAAGCAGAAAACGTTTTGAGCGTGGCTATTTTGTAAAGCACGAAGAATATATTCTGAACTTAGCTGAAGAAAATTGGATATTCACAGAAGGAAAGTAAATCCAAGGGTTGACAAATGAAACTTGTTATGTTATACGCTCGTAGCCTCTAACCCGTTATTAATTTTATGTATATGAACACAAATACAGAGAAAGTTGTGGATATCTTTTAATAACAACCGCACACTGCTGTCCGCAGTTCTATTTTTATAGAGCAAGTCGAGAGGAGACGACAAAGTTGGTCAAACATTCCGTGAACATTGTACCACAAATCATAGGTATGTATAGGTTTCCTTTCCCTTATTTTGTTTATTTCGTCCCTTCCTTTAAAACCCAAGTTCTCATTAGTGGACACATTGACAGTGTACACGAGAAATTGGAATCTTATTTTTGCATTTGTTGTATTTGCATTTTATATACTGTCTAGTATGTTTCGGACACATCTTATACAATACAGATAGAAGTTTGTGTTGTGGTTTTATACAATATGTTGTCCAATGAATTTGTTGGAATTCTAGCTACCTTCTCTTCTTATACCATACTAATATGGTCCAATTTATCCATTTTTTAACAATCCCCGAGTTCGATGCTGTTAAGCGTGGATGCAAATGTACAAAAGTTTTACATTATACTACAGGATCGTATTATAACATACAACAGTGAGTACTTTCCAGCTGCAAGTTTCATGACTTGATGTGGTTCTCTTATGAAGGAATATCTTAGAGGTAACTAACATCTTCTTTGCCAATGCATGTAGAACCCTAACCAAGTATGTATTTATACATATAAGGTTATTTTAACTTTCGAATACGTCAGTTCTGTTGGTCTTGTTGCTAATGCAAAGCTGGATGCGAGCTTAAGTGCTACCTATACCCATTTGATATGCATTATCCCAGGGAGAAGAAAGCTCCTCTCGTATGTACATTTTGGCTGAATACTTAATGCGTTAGAATGCTTCCAAAGGGACGAATAAGAAAAAGAAACTCTAAGAAACAAAATCAGTCTTCTGGTAGCGTTTAGTCATATGTAACTTACTAGTACATTTCTGCAGCCTCTCTTAGCTAGGACTAGCACCAATAATATATAGCTCCCTATCCACTCTCACACTATTTATTCTCTTAGTTTCATTTCATTACAACTTCATACCAATCTTCGCAAATGTAAGTACACCAGTCTGACTGTTGAGGAAACAATCAATGGCGAATACATGCAGCCTTCCATTCACCTTTCCAAGATACAAAAAGCAGATGTAGCATAGACTGACTAAATAATCTTCTATGCATGCTATTGTTCATATCTTGTATAATCAACCTTAAACAGACCTCTTCGCTCAAAAGATTTCTTTCAGCCTTAATGAACAAATCACAATCTTTTACTACGTATCGCCGATGGAGAAATCAACAACAGGCATGGAAAAAGAATGAAATAATTTGTCTACATTCGTACCATCATAGCAATTTAGTATTTTTTAAGAACGAAAAACAACTGATTCTATGCTCTGCTGAAGAACAACTAGCTTAGCATCTTGTATTTATATTTTAAAAATCTTGTTTCTCCATCTCATTAATCTTAATCGCTACTGTTTTGTACTAATTTTCGTAAAATTCGTCCATGAACAGAAGCCTACAGCCTTGAGTAACAGGGGTTTATCTACCAAAATAAAATTATTTCAACGCTGTATCTCTATTAAGTCTGCATATTTCTAGTTTAGTGACGAGAGAAAGAGAAAATATTTAGAATCTTGCAGCTGTAAAAACAAATATTCGGAGATATGAGGCTTCTTCAAATATCTCCAAAACGTTGTGTAGGTATGCTATGTAGTCGAATAGTTATGTTTCGTGCATATTTCATCATTCAAACACACAATAGAAGCTTCATCAGAGTTCTAACTTTATCAACATAAAATAAGTTGTGGAGAGAATGAGCAGAAAGAGATTTACGAACAAGTGAAATGGCTAGTTCCCGTTCAGAGAATCCTTCCTGGAATGGGAGCATTCTAAATGATGAATCTTGCTAAGAGAATTTGAAATCCGCGTCTTCTTCCATCTCACTCACCCAAAAATCCTCTCACTTCATTCATATGCCTGCTAAGTCACGCAAACATCCTGCGAAAACCTCATTTCATATGCATTTGTCGTTTTAATGAACGGCCTGACTAGAAAAAAATCCTTCAGATTTTTCTTCCACTTAATTATTCTTTATGAGAACACAAATGCGCTTTTCCAGAATGCAAAGAGATCAGTACGAAGATGGTGTAGAAGAAATCTTTTGCAATATAGTATGTATCTATATGTAGAAATGAAGAACAAGTTAAGAAGAGAGAGAAAAAAGATATTAAGAAAGATGGAATATGGTTATAAAGTCAATGAGGAAGGCTTATGGAGAGAATGACAGTGAAAAAACGAGGGAAAAGAGAACAACGAAGACAGACAGAGAGAGAGAGAGAAAACGAAATGAAGTTGAGAATTTAACTTTCTATTCCAACACAATGACTCCTTGTATGCAAATAAGGGTATAGGAACTATTGAGAGAGAGGATCTATAAGATTGAAGTATCATATTAAGGTTAGAAACATATACATCTTCCTCGTTAATACTGCAGAGGCTGCACCCTGCATAGTAAAACCTTGTTGTTGAGCAAAACGATGAGCATTAGCCCTAGCAACACTGCCAGTCTCAGTAACATGTTCATGAGGTAATATTACCGGAGTTAGTTTGTTGTTGAAAATGAAGTAAAACTGTTGTGTATGTGTTCATGTGGCAGTGGCAGGCCGAGAGAAAGAAGAAGAAAATGAGGCATTGAGGATTCTGTGGAGGCATGAACATGGACTAGTCCCAGTTGGTTACAAATAACTCCTCTAAGGATTATATGTATATATCAGAATATATTGTAATAGATATAATTATGCATGCATTTATACGTGTAAATAGCATTTCATACCGTTTACATACATATATTACTCATTTATATAGTATCTTTTATACAATGCAAAATTGGACGTATCCATGAATCTACGCAGATTCTTTATTTTCTCCTTTAAATTACCATATCCTTCCTCTTCGTAAGCACCTATCCACTCCCATCTCATTATCTAAACTACTTTTTCCCTTTACTTCCTTTATCATTTCACCAAACCTTATTCTTATACTATATATTATACTTACGTGTATAGATAGATGCATTCGTTTATGTACACTACCCTAGATATAGAAGCTTAAACAGAATGGTTGTATGTTATGTACAACTCAATGAACAAACCTGCTTTGTTTGTTCATTGCTTAATCCATCTTATCAGATTTATCAACCTGCGTGCAGTGAAAGCTTTAGTTTTTGACCAAATGTTTTACTAAAAAATATCCCTAATATAAACCCATATGTTACCCTACCAATGAAACTAGCAGTGTTAACCCCAAGTACCTCTATGTATTATTGATACTTTCGCTTAAATTAAATTCACATACAGATATAGCAACACCAGGTTTTAATTCAATTAAATAACAAGCATTACAGCGCTAGCATGTTTAAAATAAAATTGCAAACAATCCTTTTGAGCAGTTTATCCTTGTCCGGAAATAATGTTCTTTCTATGCATATGTATAAGTGCAATTCCGTATAAAATGACACATCCAACTATAATGAATGCTATACAAAGAGGCGTGTTTCCTATGACTACTAACGTAAGTGAGCACTTTTGCATTTGAATTGAATTCCAGGCGGGCTCGTTGAGAAAAGTCGGATGCTATCCGTGGATTAATTCCAAAATTAGATGGATCATTATGTACGGCGAGAGCAGTTAAATTAGAACAAGACGACTACATCCTAATTTGATTCTGTGTAATATGTATATGGCAACTTTGAGGCATTGAACTAAACTCACTATCCAATGTATTAATCCATTTGAGTTATTTTACTAAAAGATGGAAGCCTTCGTTTTTTACTGTCCGAACTTATCTTTTCTGTATTTTCATGCCGTGTTTACTTTACCGATGCTTTTTCTAATGTATCTAAAAAAAAATATTGCAGCACCTAATACAAGTACATGTATGTATCTACCTATTACTGCATTGAATGAATCCCATGTACACATGTTGGCTACAGTTGTTTTCAAGGTTTTGTTGGTACATACAAGAATGTTCAAATTGTCTGCACGAGTCAGCATTGTTCAGTGGAATCTAGGAAATTTCATAATAATTGCCGTTTTTCATGTACAACAAACAGCAAATTTTATGTTTTGTTAGCCACAACATCAGGAAGAAATTACTGCTGAACATGAAACGGTCTCAAAAGGAAATGCGGGGTTGTAAAGGTTTTTGTTGTAGATTTTTTCGCTTTCTTTGTGTCTAATTTTTGCTGTACGGTAGTTGATGGTGGTGGTTGTAGTAAAGTACAGCGCACAGTAGAATTTAAATTTCGTGTATCAATTACTTATTCCAACGGGTGGTTCCATTTCATGCTTGGACGATATAATGGTAACTTTTAAGACATTGCTTTCATAGCAAAGGCAAGCTATGAAGTTCAAGTATTACTTGTACTCCAGTTCTATTCACCAAATTACATTAGCCAAGATTCCTTGTACATAGTAAAGCGTTAAGTTGTATATGGATTCAGGTCTTACTACTGTTGATCTACATTTCCTAAAAGTTAGGCATATCTTGAATGTAAAGCGGTTGAAATTTCGATGTAAACTCTGTCACTTCTGACGTCTAGAACTTCTTCGCCGTGACAAATTCTAGTCAAATACCCTTTTTCGTAGTATGCATACATAAATGACATCAGCATTGTCAAAAAACTAAACTTAGAATGTACAATTTCCGCTCTGAAATGTTTTATTCAACAATTTCCGTCAAATTCGTGTATACACATTCTCAATTTCCTCAAAATTCTGTGTTTTAATTTCCCCAAAATTTAAATACAAAATTATTATCTCCCTGAATTTGTTGTCATTAAGTGGGAGATAGCAAAATTACTGCTCTATCTTTAATTGCGATAGTTAATTTCCTCAGAATCTTAATATATGTATTTTACAAACGTCATTAATGTAGGGTTTGCAGTACCGAAACTAATGTATGAATTTATATTAGCAAATGACTTTTGCATTTTCGTCTTCTCGGTAAACAATTTAGTAATTTTCCGGTTTTCGCGATATAAGTTTGTAATTCGCGACAGGATGTTTAAAAAATTACCCCTCACAGATTCAACGAAGTCCGCTACTCGAGATTTACGGCATTTCCTTTTGTATAAGTACATACAAGAAAAGGCATATAAAAACATTGGGAGATTGGTCAAATGAAGCTATATGAATGTACTTCTACAAAATTCGTGTAAACTAGATACCTTTGCATCACATGTTATTTCACTCATTACACATAATTAGCAGGGACTATTTCCGATTTAAAAGGATACAATTAGTATAGTATAAGTACAAGGTGAGAACATACATTTGGAAAGTAAATTGAAGCCTTTGCAACATCTCTAAAAAGATCTCCAGCAATTTAAACCCTAATTTGTTGGAACCATACACATGTACCGTTAAAACGGACATGTGAACACGAGAGCTGCGTGCGAGAGCTATTTCCTTATTTTGTTCCCTCTATAGTGCACTAGCTACAGCAATTTTAAACTATCTACGTCAATGGCAAGTACCATTTTAACAACTTTATACTACTGTCAGAGTACAGGTGTAGTAATTGGAACTATACAGGATTTTGAAACTATCAAGCCTAGTGTTGTTACAAGCAAAAAAAATCATGTCAAGTAGCTAGATATTTTAAAACCAACTAATTGCCGGATGCATTCGAGTGAAACTCTATTTTTACCCCCAACCTTTGAAACTATTTGAGAGTGATTGACGTCACTTTTTAATGATGTCAGACACGGTGTCTATAACTTACTCTCCCATTGAACGTGTATACCGGCATTACTACTACTCTGTACGCGGACGAAAAAAAAGCAGAACATGCGTAGCGACGACAGAAACCCAACTCGCACGTTGAAGTCTTCAATACACACATGTACATGTACGTAAAATATGTATACAATATAGATATACTTATCCATCTACATATACATATGTAACTTTAAGAAAGTAAGAACCACCTCACAGTAGGGGTTTAAGTCTGTCAATTCAATGCAATTTGTGTCGTTGCCTTAGGTTTTTAACTTACTTGCAGTCCTATGCACGATACAGTCAACACGTACACATACTTTATATCTGTGCAAAACCCTATATAAAGAACCTCAAGAAAACATTATACCTACTGTTATATAACCTTATAAACATTACCGTTCGCTATACCAACAAAATGCAGAAACACCATACACATAAACAACGCGTACAAATACCATCTTGCACAACGTGTACAACATCACTAGGACACTAGTGTAGGACTAAAACCAGTAGTAATCTGCCGAGTTCCTTCAAACAAACTAATGCATAAGGTGGCCCGAAAACTTTTTAACCTCGTAAATTTTTAAGTGCGTGTGAAAAGATTCTTCTCCAGATTTTCCCTAAGAGGTAAAGTACTCCTTCTAAAGCTTGAAAGTCCATGAAATTAAGAGTAACTTTATCTTTAGTACTCAATGCATCCTATGTATATAAAGTATACAGGCGTTCAAGAAGATCATTTAACTGCGCTTCGTCGCTTATACTACTATACACGCACATACATACCATGTACATATGATACAGATGTCCACATATGGAATTTGCTAATGCTATATAATAAACATACAATAAAAGAGATTCCACAGCATAGTTATTCATTCAAACAGTATCTTACTATAAGTATATAGTAACCTGCAAAATTACCTCAATGAAACAGAAGTGGGTCATTGAAGATTTTCCGCAGTTCCACTGCAGCTAAGAGTCTATAAGTGTAGGAATTTATATAAATAAAACTAAACACACCTGACGATTTCACTAATACAGTCTTTAAAATCAACCAAGTGAATCAGGGCATTCAGACTTGATAAGATCTTCTAACATACATAGTAGGATATCACCAGAACAGACCGCTAAAACTAGAGGTTTAAAGATGCCAAAAGAAAACTGATGAAAGTGTTCTTTCTGATAATGATCATCATCAACGGCCAATAAAGCCATCAACAATATCAAGCCAATCAAGTGTTGATATTGGTCTTTCTAGAAAAATGTGGATAGTAAATTCCATATACATACATGCATAACCAATGAAACCAAAGAAAATGGTAAACCCAATAATATGTAGAAAACCAGGAGAACCAAAATGGCCACAAAAATTGGTAGCGCCCAAATAACTGAGAATTCCATTAAGAGTGTAATCATCAGTGGGGCTATATTTGAAAAAACGGCTGTCAAAAGGAGCAATAAGCGGTTGTTAGTAAGATTTCGAAGCGTACAATGCTTTGGTCTTTCCAACCTGCAGGTTACATTACTCCACGGTTGTTCTTACTTACAGATTACAATGCTCCGACTTTTATACAAGCATTTGAACACAAAAAGGGAAAGACAAAATGAGAGCCGGCATGTTCTTGAGGTTGTGTGACAATAGTAAAATGTAGTGAAAAAAAGAAGCAATAGAAAGGAAAGGATGCAATTTTCTTCTTTTTAACTCAAACTTTCTGTATACTGTGGGACACAATGAGGACAGCATGGTTAAGGCACTGAGGGAAAGTGGTTTTGTGCGTTTACGGAAGCTGATAAAGATCAAAGAATATAGCCAAGTCACTTGATTAATTTCTTTTTCCCATCTAATATGACTCAGGTTCCCTTCCAGAACCAAAAAAGGAAGCAGCAAGACGATCAACAACATATGTGGGTATCAAGTTGTAAAAGTATAGTTTCCACAATAAGCACACGGGGCGAGGGATGTTGACGATAAATAAGACAGATACTTATATTATAGGTATGTACCTGTTGTAATCTAATGTACATACTGTACATATCTATTAATATATCTCTATATTCTCCTAAGTCCGGCATCTATAAGACACCTACTGTATGTGTCTTATGGAATCTGATACTGAGTAAAAAATCAATAAACATCTAAGAATTTCCTCAAGTGGTTTAATTCACTTGCTCGGATTTCTTCTGCTGTTCCTACCTTTAGCTTCCTTCCAGCTACTACTATACCACTAGACTTACTGACAGCAGTATGGGCTCTACTATTACACTCCTAGTGAATTTCACACAACCGTCTAGGATTTGTGTATGTGTGAACAGGAAGCCAACTCATCACATAAACCCTTTTCAATGACTCAGCAACTGACAGCCTCGTACATAGAAAATGTACTACTACGCTCCCTTTACTCTCTATAGCTCCTCTCATCAGTTGAGAATTATTGCTTTCCTTTCGGCTATCTCTCAACTCCCAAATTACTCCAAAGTACTTTACAGATATACAAGTAACTAGTCCTCTTTTCTAACAACAGGAGTTTTCTTCAAAGTAAGGTTCAGATTGTAGTATAACCCCCGGAAAAGACTTCCCATATCCTTTAAAGTCTTTTCTACTTTTAAATCCTTGACTAAACAGTCTCCATCCTCCATATACCTTTTTCTCACTCCACGTCGTGGCCTTTTCCACCTACAGACAGTTGCCAGAGCAACCCATTCCAAGAAAAAACTTAAAAAGCAATGAACGCCTACAAGAGCTTTATCTTTCCCTCTTGCAGTATTCTAATTTCATGCCAACCTTAGTAATTCTGCGGAGAGTCAAAACAAGGCATCATTGCTGACAGAAGAATTTGGTTGAACAAGAGTAAACGCGTAAAACTTTGAAGGATTTCATCCATATAAACTCTTGTTTATGGATGGATTTTAAAAGGAAATATGATTGCCGACACTAAATTCAATTCTGCACACGAGTACTTGACGTCAGCCCTTTTGGTATACAGCTATGCATATAGTTTCTCCATGGTGTTGTCGTAGTCCTTATATATAGAACTTACTTGAACAGATATTTCTATAGGGGCAGTTTCAGCATCAAAATCTTACTTCCCAGCACATAGAGAAATAGTACGTTGATAAGAATTCATTCTGCACGGGTTGAAAATGTCTCTAGAACATGTTAGCACTGAACGTCTCTACTCTGTCATGTGAATCCGTTATAATTCCCAACTCAAGTGACAGCAAGGCGATAAAAACAGGATTTTGTCCCACAAAATAATTCTCCCAGCCTGGCAGTTAAATTCTGGGAATTGCTAAACCTCTTCATGTTATTTTCCCTATACCTCCATCCTTAACAATCTTTTTTGCATCCATTTACTTTGTGTTGGATAGGATGCTCTTTAGACGTTGCTTTCGGGTCCAAGAGTCTCCTTATGTGAATATGTGCATATACATGAGAGAACATGAAGGCTACATACGCATGTGGAAATTCTAAATTATGAAGTCAAGACTGCTGAGAGACATTTTCCAAGTTAGAAATGTGACTTGGATAGTTAGAGGAAGCACCTTCCATGCTCTGGAGTTGGCCTCCAAAGACATATGACATTACATTGGATTACCCCATAAGATTTGGATGAATGAACAAGCTCTTAACGTGTAGTATATAGATATACATTAAGAGATATTTATGTTCAAAATCATTGTGTTCCCCACGGAAACTACATAGAGTTCCTATATGATGAAGCTATACACTTCCACAATCTAGCCAACAGTGTTCTAAAATACATCCTACGGGGTTCTACTATATAATCTATTTCATCAAATCGTTCTCTAAAGCGGAAAAAGCCATTGTTTCTAGTATATAGTATAGATAATCGGAACATGAGAAAAGAATGGAAATAATCCAACTGATAGTATCAATGTTATTGTCACCCTTATGAAATCATTGCGGTTTCTTCATTGCACTTAATATACGATCAAATAACCGCCTATGTGTGTACCCCATTGCCTTTGTACAGCTTTTATTTTGTCCTTCAGACTCGGCAGCACTTTGCGTGTGCGTATGTAAGTGTGTAGTCTTTTGTGCGTACGTGTGACTTGTGACAGTATGGAAGATTCACCAAAAGAATTATTGCTCTAGTATTTTTTCCTTTCTTTATACTTTTTTCGACTTTAACTTCCATCCTACTGTTGTGCAAATAAAAGACGACCCTGTGTTTCCATTGCTATAAAGTGTTCTGCAAAAGTTCCTATCTCTTTCGAAGGTGCATTACATAAATTCGTGAGATGTCTTGGGCAAATATGGTTTCCTTCCATTCCCAAAACAGTTCCAAATGTATACATCTTCCATTTAAAAAACGCTGTAGTTTCTTTCATCGCTTCTTATCTTTAACTTACAAACGCTGCCTGAAATAACCGGACATGCTTTGATAATCTATTGAGTATGCACATACAAACGTGCAGCAAACCAAAGTTAACCTCCTAAAGATTTTTATCAACCAAAAAATTATTACGGGGAACAAGCTAAATTGTCTTAAGTTTTATTGCATGGATTCTGGTTGACGATTCATGTTAAGCCAATTTTCCAGACATTAGATTAAATGTCGCGAGGGTAAATATGCAAATGTAAAATTATTTAGACGTAGATATCTAACTTGGTTCAATCAATTCCCTATGTAATGTTAATTCCTCCCATTATAGACCAAGACTTGTCGGATTTTAGTTATTAAGTTCACAGTGACAAAAGTAGAAACAAAGTTCACACAACAGTTTTGGAAAGCGAAAGCATTTGTACAACTTAGTAAGTCGTCAAAGCCTTGGCGGCAGGTTAAACTCCATAAGTCCACGTCCGTAACATCATTGTAAGTTGACAGATGTAAGAAGGAATTTGGCTATAACAGAGCTTAATCTAACGTTGTAAGCCTTTCGTGGCAGCTAAAAACGACAACCCACCCAAACTGTGACCAGATGCTTGCTCAACTGAGTTGGAACAACTTTGTGAGAACTTTCATCTTCACTCTTAGGGATGTTCCAGATTAATTCCTTTTAGTACATGACAGTTCCCAATAATAAGGAAATTACATTTAAATACCGTCACTTCAGTCTGTCATTTACTCAAGGAAGGTATTCCAGATTATTAGTAGTGTCCACAAAAGTTCCGGTTTATAAAACATAAAGTTTTTTGTAGATCTACTAGCCCATAGCCATAGCTTTCATTTCTTTGGGATTTAAAAATACAAACCATTAGACGAATTCCATTAAAAATCAAATTTTGAGTTAGCTGAGCTTAAACACTAAAAGGAAAAGACGCCTGAGAACTGACGTTTGTCCAAGATTACATTCCATTACATCCATAACTGACGTTAATTCAACAAAAACTCGTGAAATTTCCAAGTATTAAATTGTTTCAGTGACATTATTTCTTTTTGTTTCAAGGCATGAAAGACTTGTGCACCTTTATAGTAAGACAGACTGAATGGAATCAGCGAGATTGCAATACAAAATGAAAAGTAAATGTCGACGGAAACGACAGAAATCCCGGGAATTTCACGTTAAAACTAATCTTCAGGGTTTAGTGAACATGCTTGAATAATGTAAAAACCCAAGGTTCGCCAATGCACTTGCCATAGAGACGTAAGGATTTAATAGAGCGACTATCAGTGGTTTTACCAAATGGAACTACTATACCATCATATCAATATGTACACAGGCTACACATTTACTTTACATATCGTCTATACCCCTTCACACTATTCTACGTATTTACTACATACATCCACAAGTAAGTAAATGAGCATAAGAGCTATTACAAGTAGTAGGAATGACGAAATATATATACTTGAGATACCTACAGACTAATTGCTAGTAAAATCTGACTGTACACTACGCACACAGGGCCATAAAAGCTGTAAGGTTTTGCATTCAGACTAACAACGACACTTTGTAGGAAATTCCCTGATTGCCAGTGTTTGGGTCCCTTTCCCAAAGAACTTGTGTGAAAAAAGGTGATGCTATGATGATGATGATGATGTGCATACCTACATGGGAAAATCAGAACCAACCTATTTCAACTATTCTCATAGTGCAAATCGTATGGAGTACAAGAGCAGTCTAAAGAGAAACTAATTCAAATGTCATTCTATAAGGCACTAACGACTTCCATAGAGAAGCACTTTGACCACGATGACTGTCGTTTTACCGTTTCTATGCCCTGTACTTGTTCCTCGTGTGCTACATCGTATGTGGAAAGGCAATAAACGAGAATGTGGGGAATATCACGGACATTCACTTGGAGCGAAGTAAAACATTTCTATAGTATAATAGTACTAGAACACAGTTTTCTAATACACATGAACTTTTAAATGTCTACTACTACGAGCACAGAAATTACCTGAACAGATCTAGCCAATTCAAGGATACAAACTGCATCCAAATAGAGAAGAGTGGGACATATAGAGCAAGAGAGAGATAGGCAAACAACCAAACTATCTAGTACTGATTCCTCGATTTGTTAACTTAAATTTAACACCAAACAAGATATTTTACGTTGAGAGTTCCTTGGAGTAGGATTTGGCTCTGAATATTATTTTCTAATTCTGCTTAGCTACAAAAATTATTATAATGTGACGTGATTTTAGTCATTCTAGGGAGAAAATCAAAATAGTTGTATGTACTGATCCAAAGTTTAAGGGCCACCGGTTATGAATAGACTGAATAAATTATTATTATTGTTAATTATGCTCATCTTGTCAAGATCCATAAACGTACGTGGCTACAAACCAAAATTTCCTGGTACTGTATGAGACTCTTGAATAAATAGGTACAAATTAAAGTAAAAAAGCTCTTACAACAACCAAACTTAAAGCCATCAGTGGAGTCATTGCGGAAGCTACAATAATAGCTCATATTTTGGAACTGAGTAAAGGGCGGAGGTTACAAACTTGTATTTATTCATATGCAATATACTGCAGCAATAAAAGCAGGAAGAGTGCACAGCCAGAATGAATTATGTTGCACTAATAGGTATGGTTTTTTAAACAACAATAAAAGCACGAAGAAACTTTCAGTGGTAAAATTACAACTTCTCGGAAGTACAGACTTTTAAAACTTTGATTCTCGTTTCCACTTAATTATGTATATTACCGAAAATTTAGCCACTAGAAAGTTTCTGTTTTAACTAATATACACAATAGCTTACTGTATATGACATATTATTTTTTTTAAACATGTTTATAATCATACTCATCATAGTGTTTAGAACCTCTCCACAAAAATTGTACATGTCTACACATATGCGTGTTGGTATTTTTGCAATTTTGTGCTTATTTATATTGTATCACACATGGAATAAACGGATACATAAAAATGTTTACATGCTACAATGCTCTGGTGGTAGTACTGCACTACTCCAAGTTATATAATAAGCATGTAGACGAATACGTAACGCATATGAACACGTCAGGTATTATGTATGCAAAGTATTGTCTGCGCCGTAATACATTTTTACTTCACCATTGCTGATTTCTCCTGATCCTGTACATGCAGATATCTATAATTATGTCATACGAAGAAACCCCGCAGTAAATAAAAAGTTTTCCATGACATTGCAGCGTATCTTCTGTAAATAGCCAGGCATTGTAACCAAAAATGAACTGGATCTTCCCTCTGCCAAGGTTTCATATAGTCGTAATGTATAGCATACGGACTTGCTGGCGGGAGTCCAGAACATGGAGAATTTACTGTTCTGTTTACGCCGTTCAGGTCGATCCCATCGCCTGGTAATTTAATGCTACACACATAAAGAAACACCCTTTCATACACTCACCTTCCTCCCTAATAAAAATCCTTCATGATTTCCTATTAAATATTCAGCCAGAACCTCTTTCCTGTCAGTGTCAACAGTATCCACTCAAGAAGGACTTGAAAAGTCTGAAAATATCAAGTAGGCTCTTAATTTTCTTTAACATATTTCCAGGTATTCCATATATCTATCTATAGAACCAATTTAATATGAAATCCAATAAATGGAAATGCTGCCACTAAACCTGCTACTAGTTCTGAAAGCACATAAAATTCCGAAATGTCAACTCAGCACTACAATCAAAGGAAATGAAGCTGTTTCCTTCAGTGTCAACCCACCTCAAAAAATAAATCCATTGATGGTTAAGTAACTGTTGACGTCTGTTTTTCTTTACAACCGTCATATTTAGAATTACAATAATAATAATAATGCCGCAAGCAGCACAGGTTGTCAATGATGTGATCTAAAATGTTTCTTTTTACAACTGTTTCTTTTTGTCAGCAGTTCTTTTAAGTGTAAATTGCTGTGGGCTCTTAGGCGACAGAACCTGGAGATTCCTTAAAGAAAACATGTCACCACCCGTCACATACACGAAATATGTATAGAGATGATTTGGTCGTTGAGTGTAAATGTAGCTACCAGCTATAAAAATATTATCGTACGGTATGTACTTTTTGTTTAGTTAGCGCAATTCAAGTGTCACGCTACAAAACACAACAGAACGGAGATTAAGCTAAACGTTTTAAGTTAGCAACACATTTAAGAAAGCATTACCTGGGCAGCGATTTAAGCTCTTACGTCTTCAATATTTGGAAACCTATAAGTATGTACAAACTATAGAGAAAACGAAATATGTTTTTCCTATTCTAAAACTTAAGTATGTGTAACTATAGAGAATCCTAATAAGTGTTAACCAAACAGAGATTTAAGTGATTACTGTAAAGAAACTTACTGTATACAACAGTCATAAGTAAATGTTAACTTTTCCTGAGAACAAATCGGCATTGACACGGATTACGCCATACTACGGTTTAATAGTTACGTACGGAACACGAAAACGTCAGCAAAAGAGCCTCCACGTCAGGATTATAAGAGGTGTGACGTTGGAGAAAGCTGTGTACTATGTATATACACTCTCCATAAGCAGCCAAATCCTTGATGTTCTAAGCATAAGCACATGCACACAGGGTAAATACAGCATACGTAATAAAAGTATGCATTTATATTGATAATGGAAAGGTTGTTGTGGAGAAGAGAACCCTCCACCATGCATAATTTACTTATCTGGTAATTAATGGTTTGCTTACAATTTCCGAAAGGACTCTTCAGTGCATAGTTAAGTAGTGTGTGTGTGTGTAGCTGATTGTAATTGGCGGCTTCTATTTTAAGTGAGTACAAGACTGATAGAGACGAATGTAAAGTATATACACGACTTTTATAATTACATACGAATAAGTGAATACAAGACGTGTGTACGTATAAAGATGGATGTTAGACATATATAAGTATATATATCTATATATATATCATCCAAAAAGTACTTACATCAGTAATAAGCCAAAGGGAGAGTTTACCTATAAATCTTAAATTGACCAATACGGTATCCCTCAAGGAGACTATGTGTAGACGTATTATACTATAAAGCTACCGAATTGATTTATTTTCACTGAAATTTAATACATACCTCTAATAATGGTTTTTACACTGCGTGTGTCCTATCTTGAGTAAAAACATACCAAGTTATTTTCGGATCCACAACGCCTCCTCTCCTCTAAATGATACCGTGAAAGGGTTATTTAATTAAACAGGACGTAAACATTAACCTATTATTATGTCATCATGTAAATCATAGTAGAAAATTTACAATAGTACTTTCCGAAAGCTTCGGAACACTTGTAGTCTACGCTGTAATTACTGTCTGTTTGTTATCACCGATCCGTATTTTTCAATTTATTTTTAAACAATTTTAGAGCGACGATAGTCATTATAAAGTTTATAGAAAATTATAGAGATAAAATTTCTCCTGAGCAGGTGTCTATACAGTTTTGTAGAGCTTAGACATAGTGTGGAGCATCGAATATGAAGCGTAAATGAATAGCAAACATACACTGCGCACGGTATAGATGAGATTCAAACGGAACTTTTACTGTGTGGACTTGAGAAGAAACTAAAGTTTATAGTTTGCATGTCAGCAGAACAAAGAAGGGGAAATATGACTGGGCGGTTGTGGGTAGTGTGCTGGAAAGTAACGCACTTAATAAAAAGAAACAGATAGATACACAGAAATAACATAATACATCGCCAGGATTTACCGAAGCTGAAAAATTATTTTGTGTATACGAACATCTAAAGGTAATGATGGTAGTACAGTGGAATATAAATGATGGTCCGACGACTGGATTCATTTTGGCCTATTTCCTGCACATTCTGGATAGGACATATGTATTCAATAACACACCGCTGTACGCTTTACACATAAACTTCCATGTTACTTTCTCACCGATCTACGTAATAATATTGTGTTTACAGGCATAACCCGTTCAATATTGAAAACTACATTTATTTTCACGCTTCTCCCCGTGCACATCGTGTTTGCATTAATATAGTAAACATAAAAGAAGACAAAGAGTTTATACCTATAGTTTTTAGGTATACTCGTATACTCTGTGCAACTGTAATACACACAACATATAGCAAGTATCTCACTCAACAGCTAACATTCATCGTAGTATTTCTAGATATTTTTTCCGATGAGCTACAGAACCAAAGCATAAACAAACTAGAAAATTTGCTATACCTGCAAGCTAAAGAAATTCACTATACGTACAAGCTATAGGAATAGACTATACATACAAGCTATAGAAATACACTATACATACAAGCTATAGGAATACACTTTACATACAAACTATATAAACCCACTATATAAAGTGTAGAAATGTAGTGTATAAGCTATAGAAATATACTATTCAAACTATATAAATTCAATATACAACTTATAGAAATCCACTTTACCGCTTGTAGAAATCCATTATAAAAACTATAGAAATAAACAAGGCACCTTGGGTTGCCGACAGAAAAGTCCACACTTCACCAGCAGAAATGAAATTTTTGCGACCCGCCAATGTAGTAATTACGTACTTAAAATAAGTTCATGCACATATGTATATCTTATCTATGCAACTAGTATTTTGGTGCAATAAAATAATTTTCTCTTCAAACGGGCAAATTACTAACTTTGTGCGGTGAAAGAAAAATTATAGCATATACATAACGCTCGTCAGCCCTTTGTCGCTGTGTGAAATTTTTGCAAAAGGTGGACCTCCGCAGGGTTTTTGTATCATCATCTAGTTTCATTTTTATTCTATGCAATTGTGATCAGTTCTTCTCATTAGATAGTGCAAATATGAATTTGTGAAATTGTAAGCTCAATATATATCTACATATATGAACGTACACAGTGCGGTGTTTTTTATCTTTTCCTTTCTAGCTTAAATCACCATCCAAAACGAACTTTGTAGTCAAAGGAGTCTTCCCGTTATGTCTATTTGTAGTTTTATGTAGAATTATAAATAGGGGACTGATGTACTAGCATGGTAAAGTGTATTAATGTTTGCATACCTATAGGTAAAGTCAAATATTTACAAATCGCTTTATGTGTGCTTGCCTATTATGAGAAAAATGTCACCAAAAATACTGAATTAATTAGTTAGTCTTGTATCTATTTAACAATAACGTTCCCGTCCCTCCTTCATTCAGATAGTCTATAAAAATAGTAGCACATATTATAAAAATATAAATAGATTCATAGTGTATTTCTGACTATGCATTATGCTGTAAAAATACTGTCACAGCCCCAATAAGCTTTCCACCTTGACGTTTATGTGGACCTTCCCGTCGTCAGTATCGAGGTTTGGTTATAAGCAGCAGAGGGTGGCACGACACAATTACTAATTCATGATCAATATCTCTGAACCAATAGCGTATAAGGCTACGAGGATTTTGTATTTGCCTATCAGAGCCTATAAGTAATAAGTAAATATATAAAGGCTAATAATAATAAGTATAAAGATTTTACTAGAGAAGAATTTAGAAAGAAATTTGATGATTATCCTTACTAAGGAAATAATAATTCCATCAATGTTAGAATCTATGAGACAAATCATATATTTATGAGCCGGCCTGGCTAACATATAGACGCTTCTTAGAAAATAAGTAGATATCTATATTACAGCTACATACTCTCAATAACTTACAGCCCAACAATAATTATTATAGAAATTGTTCAGTTCAGAGTATCTATATGTGTACATGTGGGTGACATAAATATGTGTGACTAAAAAGGAGTTCTCTGGGGAAAATTGACCTTCTATTCTCCTATAAATATTACTATTTAATCAATTAATCATTTTAGTTCCACGTTTGGTATGCGTGCACACATTACAAATACCGCGTAACCTGGAGAATCACATGTACAATCCACAGGAGTAGATATGTATCTATATATAAATATAGATACGCTCAATCCATACAGTGGAAATTAAACGTGTCTATCAATCACCATTGGCATTGTAGCGCTCCTAAAAAGGAGAACAAATTAATCTATAGCCTCAAAAAACGTACGCTACTTACGCGTACACTGCCAGAATTAACTTTACGATTCATGCAATAAGTGTAGCACTTTTGGAACTATAACTTCACATATTTGTAGTATTTCCTGATTGCAGTCAATACTTGATTTTAAAATGTCTATTTTAATGACGCTGTAAAGGCTGTATTTTAAAAATTCATTTAATTCTTCCAAGAACGATAATAAATTTTTAGAGCTATATTAACATTATAATCTGTAAAGTCAAAAAGTGAAAATTTACTGAAAATCAAGCATTTAAAGCATAGAGTATCTTTTACGAGATAAGTAAAACAGCTGAAATTACTGTTCAAATTTGTAGTTTATAGGGAAAGAAAAACACATTTGATGAAAGAAAAATAAACAAATGGAAACGTAAAATAATATTCTCACTCATTTGCAGTTTTCAACAGGGCCCGAACTGTTTTTTATACTTAAATGTTATTTTAAAAGTTGCCGACAAGTAACCGATTGTCCTTGCTCTTGAGTTCATAATTTTTATATGTATATTTTCTACTTATTATTTAATAAAAATAAGAAAAACTTAAAAAAACATCTGAAAAAAACTACCAACTCCTGAAATGTCGTGCATTTAAAAACTTTCTGTTCACTATTTAAAAGCCCAATCACTCAACTCCGCCTTCATTTAAAAACTTGGCCCGTTGAGGTGCCTGAACTTGCATAAAAATCCGCGGAGTAAGAGTCCATAAAGAAACATTTACTTTACGAAGTTGGTACTTTCGATGTATGTAATAGTACTTATACATGCTAAAAATAATATGCATACTACAAAATTGGATGGAAGCGAAATATTATTAATTTTGCATTCATTTGAATACGCGGAACTGCTGGAGGAAATGCTGCATGGCTAAAATAAGTAGTTTTGGTAGAAAGTTCAAACATAGAGGAATACCACCATTGGAGTCGTTTCGTGTATACGGGGAAAATTCAATTAGATGAATAGACGTCCCTCCCTCCTGTGTAGGTTAGGAATATGAGATGCGTTCGCAGATTCAACGAACAAATATATAACATATAATATACTGACAACACACACACACACACAAGAAGAGTCAATCGAATTAATAAAGAAATTTCTTTTGATTTTCTAGCTCAACTCATCCCAACATCACCGGCTGCTTGCAACTCCGTTCCTATTCTCGCAACAACAACCAGCACCAACTTCATTATGAATAGAATGGCTTCAGAATTTCCTCTCTCCAGGCAGCTCAAGTCTTTCCAATTCAATATATTATATACTATAATCTTTCTAACAAATACATTTATCTAGCCCAGACCTCTCATACACACTGATTATACCACCCGAAAGGAGGCTGGTGTAAATATATTTTAAAAATTAATTGCATCCACGAACAACAACGGCGAGAGGTTAATCAAAACGGGAACAGATTCCGAGGGCGTGGAACCAAACCGGGAGGAACAAAAACAAAAGTATGTAATAATTAAGCAACCTTTGCATTTAAATTGCAAAATCCAAATCATCTAATTCTATGGTTGTACCCGACAAATGAAACAACTTCTAAAAAAAACAACCAGTAGACCAACCACCTTTTGAAAGACCATTGGGGAGTCCCAATTGAAAAAGCACAACAAAGAACTTTTGAATCGTCAAAGGAGACATAGAAGAGTAGGAATTACAGAGAGGGAACAACTTGAGAGAATATAAACTTATTTCATTATTCCATGTTCAAACAGAAAGAGAGTGAGGGGGAGATGAGAAAGAAGTCGGTCTCAGTATGACGACCTGACGGAAGTGGAGAAATGAAAATCCTCCTAAAGATGAGACCGGTAGAGGTATCTTCTACTAATAGTGCAAACGTGGTGTTTATTCATAAATACTTAACAATCGCCAACTGTGTGCGTCAATCTAAAAGTAAGAAGTGGTGCTAGTTATACGGGGTTGATCAATCAAATATACGACGAGGGAGAGAAATATCCGAAGAGAATATAAGAGGTTCGAGAATATCGAAATTGGAAGAAGAGGTGAAAGTATATAAGTATAGAAAAATCCAGAGACTGCTGCTGACGAAGAATACAACAACAACACAAGAGAGTTGGAGCAGAAGGATTGTCATGACTAGGAAAGGAAATCCAGGAGATTTGAGGTGGAAAATAGTTCGAGTCAGAAGAAAAGTCCGAGTACAAATTGATACTCCAGTCTCTACTCTTATTACTTGTTCTTCTTCCTTCATCCGCCGCCAACATCCTCTCCTCCACTTGGAAGAAAAGCAGTTCAGTAAGTACCTTGCCGGTTTATAAACACTCTTTTAGTGCTTCTGACAATTAGGAAAACTATAAATAAGCAAGTTAAACAACAATACTGAAGACATAGAAATGTGGACTATTAGTTCACTCCTCAAGTTCTTCCCCATCCAATCTACAATTCTACTCATTTTGCTCCCTTCTCTCACAAATAAAAGCAGTCAACCGGATATTTAGACAATTATTATCTGTAAATTTAAAAAAGTTTAATTTTTTTAAAAGACGTTCAAGAGATAAACACTATAGTTGTTAGTCCAGGTGAACTTAAGACAAACAGAACACAGATACTGTATGGATAATAGATACTATAATAATTGTTATTGTGATGGAGATGATTCTACGTAGCAGTTAAGAGTTCTGTTATATGAGGAATCGAACGACGGGGAGAAGGACGTGGAGCCAAGTTGCAGTCGTCAGTTGTTGGTGTGCTACACAGCGTCCTTCTATAGTTACTACAGTTCCAAACGATGAATTTTGCCGTTCCAATGGCATGAGAGTGTGTGAATGGAGAAGACAAACCTTCAAGACTCTCCAAGTTTTGTGGATCTTTGCACTCTGCACCAGCATGCCATGAGATACTACAGACTGTGGATTTATGCCTGCAATACTGTGCTGGCTGTAGCCACACTCGTCTTCACCGTTTTTGCTGTTTCAGTTCTCGTCGATCCTAGAATCTCATTAATAAGGTAGGTGCAATATCATTCCTTATTGTTTTCATTTTTTAATTAAAATTTCAAAAGGACGTGGTGATTCTCAGAGGAAGTCTCTGATGTACTACACGAAGTGTGACATTTCTTTTATTGAATTTGAATTCCTCTTCGTGGGAAATATTTCATCAAAATGTCAAGAATTTGTTTGTCATAGACCCGTTTTAATTAAATCCGCCTCCTTTCAACAAATACCATCAAAATAGAAAAGGTAACACCTACTATGCCCAATCCAATTAAAAATTATGCAAACTTTGCTTTTTAACCACGTCGAGTAGTCGAGGACGAAATGGGAGGATGTCCATTCAGATTATACACGAACAGTTAATTATTTTCTCTTTATTCCTACCGCACTGGAGTGACCTTTAACGCGATAAAAGTTTTGATAGTAGATCCCATTGCTTTACCGTCTTTATATAAGCTTAATCCTGTAGCCCACGTTTGTTCACACGTAGATTCGGGAGAAAGAAGTTCATTTGTAGAATAAAACATCCATTAGAAATCTCATCCAAACCGATACGCCAACGATAGTTTGCCGATAACGATATGTATAGCGGAGAATGTGTTCATATATAAATCTGTAAATAGAGGAGAATGCGGAGACAGCAATAGAAAGAGTTGAGGTGGTGGAAACGTTCGTGGTAGCGTGAAACCAGAAGGGAAATCATGATTCTATCTAAAGGCCAAGGACCAGACAAATCTCTCCACTCTGCTATACTCGTGGATTCCCCAAAGTCCTGTCGTCTGTAATGGAGCCGTGCATAGGTAGAGGACTAGTATACTACTACTAAGTCGAGGAAGAACAAGGATCTGCCCATGATAACGCCGAAACTTTTATGAGTTAGACGGTCTCATCGGGCATTATAGGAACCCGAAGTTAGACATGGTTCCTCCGAAAAGTTCATATATACATACTCAACTTGTACCTATCAGCTCATGTGCATACACATAATTATAAAAGATAAACATACGTAATGTATATGTAGGAATGGCGTGAAGGGGAACCAAATGAGAGTACACGTCTCACTATGGCATAACAACATGACCAAGGTCGTGCATGACTCCAACCGGGAGCGTTTAACGGGATCCGAATTAGAAAACTTGAGCATATACCTATCTACATGTATCTAATTATATTACAAGTGATTATAACTGGAGGAGGAAAGGTCCTCCGATTTCCCACCAGTAACCATGCACAACTACAACAGACAAAGATTAGTTTGTACAAGCTACCCTAGCATCTTTTTCTTTTACGATTACTTATGTTCATGTACCATGATATATTTATATAAATATAGAAACGTATAGCTTACACACCATCATATAAAGTTATTGTAGAACACACATGTATAATGTATAACTAGATCACATTATCCAAACAGAAACAACTGTGCCAATGTAGAGTGCAGCTTTTTTCAGCTCAACCTGCTCCGATGTTTTGCAAGTTCACCGCTATTTTTAGAATGTTTCAGGATAAAAATTGAGCAGCTGGCAGGATGCGTTCAGTCAGTCTGCAAAGACCGCTATGAGCACTATTTCTCTTGCCTTCCTGTCCCATCACATTCAAGTGATTCAAGTGTTCATTCCTAGAGGCTATAATAACAAGTCGTCTACTTGACATTTATTTTATGACAACTTTGTTTACATTAATGTAAATCTGCATATGAGCCCAAAGCGTTTGAATTTGAATCAATATAAACTTACTAGATTTAATTTTCCTCCCCCTACACATATAAATTCTTGTTTATAACATTCTTTAAATATGACAAATGGCATAAATGCAGGCATTAGTAAGCCCATTATTAATGCAAATAGGTATCTATAAGTATACGTACATGATTTAGCATCTGACGAAGACAACCTCATGAACAAGCTCCAACGATTAATCTGGCACCCTCTCATAAGTATTCAGAAATTGCCGGAAAATACGTAGGAACGGAGTTAACAAATTGCGTGTGAATATAAAATGGTGTTCAGCTCGAACCGGAGGCTTCTACAACCTACGAAATGAGTTATGACAAGACAGATTTCTATTAATGAGGTCATCTCCGTGTGTAAAGATGATGTACAGCCGACACTACAACTAAAGAAACCTAATTTTACTTAAATTATTCGTATTGATTTTTGTGGTGTATACATGCTAATGGTTAAATTATAAGCATAATCTTATAACCTCTATGATTTGTTGTTGACAGTGGTGTGGAATTGTACCAACCGACATTTTTGTACGCCTACGTAGCACTACTACTTCAGTGTGGAGTTTTACAAACGATCGGTTGCTTAGGAGCCCTCCGACTGAATCAAAAACTCCTCAACACCTACTGGACTCTACTCCTGGTGTTGATGATCGGTGATATTGTTGTGGGTCTAATTTGGGCCTTCCGATTAGGTGGCATCAAGGATGCACTGAAGCCAAACCTGAAACGTAGACTAGAATTAGAGTACGGACGGGATCCGGATTTTACACAAGTTTGGGACTGGGTTCAATCACATGAAATGTGCTGCGGAGTCGAAGGCCCGTTTGACTACAATAAGACAGCAGGTAAGCTCATCTAATAGCAATTTTTAATTTCTATACTTTGAGTCGTTTAATTTTTCACTATATTGATTCATAATGGTGTCGCTTGGTGGGCAGTGCTGCTGATTGTGCAACAGCTCTATATTTGTTTTTTTACCAATCCACTGCAGTCGCCTTGTAGAATAACAAAAAAGAGTTTAGATTCCTGCAAATACTGTTGGTAATAAGTGGAGAAAGTGTAAGAAAAAAGCATCAGAGAAAGTTGCTGAAACTATCAGAATCATTGTTCATAAGGTGCTATCATCAGGAGGATATTCGTAAACTTCAACACCTGACCCGATATCGGTCATGCTTTACAATAGGATAAAAATTCCCCAGTACGATCATAAATATTGGTTGATACCGTCCCTCGCATGGCCCATCTGGCCTGCTGGTTACTAGTACGTATGGGATTTGGTGGGTAAGTAGCGTGGTATATGTGTACCATTGTAATACTAATCAGATTTTCACAGTATGCAGTTGAACGAAGATACGAATGTTTCAAAAAACCATCTGCTGGTCAGGCGAAACCACTTTTTACGCTAGCTGAGGGAATCAAAGCACGTTTCTGTGTAACTCCATGTAGTACGATTGCAATAAAACTGTATTTAACCCAACTCTCACAGACCATTCCGTTACCGACATACTTGAAGCTAGTATGTATCAACTCTTTAGGAGCTGGATAAGAAAGCTTTTAGCTAAAAAGCTTTCATAATACAACAACAAGACTTTGTTCCAATTGAAAACTCACTGATTTTATTTTTATCTCATGAAAAAACTTGACACGTCAAAAGAGACGGGAGTATATCTATACTGAACGAGAGCAAGACCGTGGAGTATTACTCTTCTCCCTCCTGTCGGTCTCTCTTATTTCAATGAAACGCTATCAAACTTTCAGTTGATCTAATAGTCTCAAACTCCAGCAGTATCTATATACAAGAGCAAGTCATTTCCTCTTGAAATCCTATCCATAAAATCTAAACCTTTAGTGTATCTATAACATCAAAACCCTTATTATATATCTATATCATCTAAAAACTTTTTACTGTATCTGCACCATGTAAACCCTTAGTATTGTATCATAACCCTTAGTGGAAAAAAGTCTTGCCCGTTATTAGATAGACAAAAATAGAACTCAACGTAGTACTGAAAAGTTTTCCTCGATCATAGAAAACTCTTTGCTTGGAGTATTACAGTAGCCCGTTTTAGGTAGACAGCAGGAGAATTGGCGGAGTGAGAAACGAAGCGATACGTTTTTAATCTTTAAATTTTATGGATTTTTTTTACCTACACCGCATGTTAAATCTGAGAAGCATGTTAAATTCACCATAAAATCAAATTGCAAACTTTTGCGTGTGATTGCAGTTTCTATATAGTTAATAGCATTCACTGCTATGTCCTATATAAAATGAGACCTTTGTCGATTGGAGCTAAAGTATGGTATAATATTATTACTCGTCTATATTCTAATAAGACGATACCAGTTTGGTGGAACCTACGATGATTCTTTATAAGATTATAACTTTTATTATTGGTGCCCGTACAACTATATGAGCATTGAATGCTTAGCAAATTAAGGATTATAAAAATTATTACACAGACGTATATTTTCCCTCCTGCTATGCTAAATATCTGTAATTCGGGTTCCACCGTTTTTTTACACAAAGTTGGACACGAGCTCTAGCCGTGTGCGTATACTTTCCTGTATCCAATTCCGCTAGATAATTACAAAAGACATACTTAGCCTCGAGGTTTCTAATATATGTACAAGATACTCTCGCCGAGTAAGTGAGGAACATGCACACTAGTAGATATTTGAAATAAAACAAACCTAGAAGATAAATATACTCGGGAAGTAAATGCAAAACTCTGATTCTTGTTCACATTCGATTTTGTCATTGATCCAACATTAATCATTTAAATATGCGTCACTGCCGATGTCCGAGCTATCTCAACCGTATCATTGATCACGATATTCAGGATAGACAGGTTTTACAGAGCAGTTGTAATGTGTTTGATGTAACTACGTAAATCAATACCTGTATATCTACATAATTATTTATTTGCTGGAAATGTATAACTTTAATTTTGTACATCTACTCTTGATTTGGACTGAAGTTGTATGTTTATTGATGCCTGCTCAGAATGTTTTACATATCTGTATTATTAGTTCAACAGTTTGCACGAGAAAAACCTATACAATGGCACAATAAAATAAGTATATTTTTGTGGAGTTTGAATTACCCACAACCTGGATAACTTCAGGTCGATTCTCTAATTTTAACTTGCACGTTTCCATGCATTTGAAAATTTAACTAAATCGCGTGTCAAGCGTATACCTGTCATTGTGTGTTGGAACTAATATTTTATGCAGCGAGACAAGGAAAGTAAATCCGGCTAAAAATATGTATAGTATCTGATTTTTATGACTTCCTCAGTTATTTCAACCTTCGCTCGTGTCTGTATTCTTTACATAATTCCTTGCGTTTCATCATGGTAAGATTACCAAGACACAGTGGGATTAGAATAGACAAGCTGCTTTGGTAGTTGTAAATATTCTACATTCTTTATCCCGTAGTCCCGTATGTATATGCAAGGTCTATGATCTATATCTATATGGTCATATATCTATATCTCTGGCACCCAATCGGCACGTGTGAAGTCATTTTTGGATATCGAGTTAGGTAGGAGAAATTAGAGGGGACAAGAGACGGAGCAGTAAAGCTAGCTGTTGCTATTCTATAATTAAGAATTTGCGGTAAATCCCTGGGATTGTCAATTAAATGCATACTTACATGCTATTAGCAATAATTTATAGCTAAACATATAACTCAGTAATGACTACTGTTATATTTACAATACGATCCGGAATTTAGGATTATGTAATCTAGTAGTATTGCTTATATGTCGCTTAGCTACTATAAATTGTCACTAGGTAAAACATATTTGCAGTTTATTCATTTATGTATCTATTCGATTATTTTGTCGTAAAATCCCGCCGGTTATAATTTGTCTTATGCACCCAAATTAAACTGTTCGGAGAAACTGACCAATGTATGTTTGCATTACAGAATTTGCAGAAAGTAACCCTGACTACCAGTCAAGCACGCTTGCACCCCCCGTAATAAAGTTTCTCCCGACAACATGTTGCACGCTCATGAGGATTGTGAATTCATCGGACGACCATGAGGATTCAAGAATGAAAGGCTCGTCTGCTGAGTCCAAGCGGTCTCATGCTATAAGCTTCCAAGTGAACACTAATCCCTTGAATAATCCTAGTCAGAATATAAATGCCATAACACGTCGTCGGATTCCAACTAGTCGACGGCAAAACTACGAAACAAAGACTGACAGCGGGGGTGGTGGAGGGATGAAGAGTCAACATCTAGTGGGGCATGGTCCGAATAGTTCACCCCATCAGTCAGCAGGCCAAAGGTATCCTTACTACCAGCACCAGCAACAACATATGACAACAGAGTCCTCGTCACAATCATCACATCACACAGGCACACCCACCGGAGGATTTCAAGAAATTTGTGAGATACCCCAAACACTTGTAGTCAACTTTGATTCCATCTCAGATATTGATAATAATAAAAACCTAAATAGTAATAATGATAATAAACACATTAACAACTTACACGTTAGCAGTACAGAAATGAGTTTTAAATCTAGTCACAGTAACACAAAGTTTACAAAAGTTGATTTGAATGATGTTCTAAAAAATCCGGGAGTTCCCAGCTTAGAAGAAATCTCCGCATCGTCCTCATCATTCTCAAATAATAATCCCAATGCCAGAAATGTGGAGTTCTCCTCCACACCGGGGCCGTTGAGGATTAACTCGGGGAATTCCCCTTCCACAACCGGGATTCCATTACATGAGCTCTTAGAACAGCGAAGGTTAAGAGTCCAAAAACATTCCGAGGGCTGTGGACAAAAAATCCTCCAGTGGCTGGATCACGTTACAGACATTCTATTTGTGATTGGTTTCTGTATCATAGTTTTCCTTAAAGGGTGCTTCTTAGCCATACTCAGATACGAAATTAAAGAGATGATTCAGAAAATCCGACTTCTTAATGGAGAGGAGGGTATTCGTAGTGCTACCATGAATGAACTCATTGGTCTGACTTCCATTTACGCCGACACGGGCAGTCAGGGAGAGAATGAAGAGGGGGGAGGTGAGGGGAGAGGTGGTAATGCGGCTCGACGCTCTCTAGATGATTGCGGTGGTGGTCTCCTGAGTAATGTTAGTAAACGACAAAGTGGGGGCAGTGATCGTAGTGGTGGTAATGCTCTTCTCAACACTGCCGACACTTCTCTCTCCAACTCAAACAAACATAATCGTCCACACATAGGGAATCATATCGGGAGTCATATCAAGGATCGTCAAGATGTTGAAGATGACTACGATAGCTCTAGTGCTCTCTTAGGAAGAACTGATACCCGAGCACGTGGCAAGGAATCCAGTGCTCCAAGAACTCTTCCCAAAAACGGGAATAATAACATAAGTGCTAATGCTAACACTTCCAGCGCTCCTCCGGATCCCCCAACCATGGCCTCCAGTGCTCCTTGATGACATTCGAGAAATCTTCATATGTAAATTTCTACAGGAATCAATCTCATTTAATTAATTACAGTATAATTTCATCCTTTCTAGATTCCTTACTATTAGCAACACACCTATTGATGTTAATTCAACTCTTCCAGCGATACACTTATTATGGTATTAAAAAACAGAGGGTTTCTTATATGTACATACATTAACACCCTCGAAAGGCCCAACTATTTCGTACGTACATATTCCATTCAAGAAAATAAAACTCCCTTACATACACAAATGGATGACATTATATAAACTCTTTTTTGAAATTTCCAAAAGTACATATACATATTAATAGTCATTAGGTAGTCTTAATTAAACAAAATTTATATGTGTATATCTGTGCTTTGTGTATGTTTTGAATGATACGTGCAGTCACTAATACTAAATCTAGTCATCTGTCACTGATGACTGCAACAAACCTCTACCTCTGCAAAGTGTGCATGTCCTGGGTATGTAAGTGTTGTCATCAGTTTTATCCATTCAAAATTTTCCCTACCTAATAATACTATAAAACGGACAAAATCTCAATAAAATACTGTCAGAATGGAAGATTAGTGGCAGAAATTGAATTTGTAAAACATTCAATATATTCTGGTAACTTACCATTATTGGGACTTGAATTTTTAATGCATTCGTGGTATATTTAGAAGATGTATAAGGGATAAAACATGTAATTATATAACTACGTACCGAGAGAATATACTTGAACGACTGTAGTTCTTGCATCCATGCATACAAATGTGTATAAATATCAACCTGATCATATATTAGAGAACTAGTATATAGTAACTATAATAAATGATATTACAAGTTATTACAATATAAAAATGTGTAAAGTTGAAACAAGAATTTATAATTACTAAATTTAAGTGTACATATATAATTACACGCAATCACGTACAGAGTTGGTAGATTCAATTCAAATTATACTTATGTTATTGTTGCTACAACAACCAGTGTTTATTATATAAGTATATATACATATATAACACTGTTACAAGGTTTGAAACTTACGTAGGAGAGTAAATATTCATTTAATATGCATTAATGTAGGTATACGATAAGTATATAGGTATATTGTTGTTTACTGTGATAAGTTTTGATTTTTCCTTGTGCTTCAAGTCATATCCGTTAGCAACGATGAGTAATAAAATAATCTTACCTAACTGTATTGTATGATATATGTGTAAACTAGGCACTTTAAGTATGTAATGTAAACTCACGTACATATACATAAGTATAATTAAAACCTGAATCAATTAAAACTTTAAGCGGCTGACATTAAACGTTACAGTCGTTTTGCTTAGCATATACATACATACATACATAAACAAGAGCAATGTATACACCACAGATTTTAACATCTGTATCCTCCTGAAAGTCTCCTGCTCCAAATAGTTCTAAGTCATATATTATTAATGTTATGAAAGTCTATATTATGTATATCATATGTTTGAAACATTTACAATTAATTGTAAAATGATATATTAACACATTTAATCTGAAGATTGTTTATTCCATGAAAACAACGTATTAAGGAAAGATAATAATCAAATAATAAAAATTTGAGACAACAAAATACGTGACAGAAATGAACTGAAAAATACAGTTTAAATATCTAAGAACGATTATAAGTAAAGGTGTGGGATGATGCATTTAAATAATTATATATATACAATATATCAAAAAAAATTTAATTACATACAAGCTTTATTGCAGCAACTGCATAATTATATATATATTATAGTTACGAATTTTAATTACTTACTGTCACATACAATTTACAATATCTACTTATATTATGTGTTATATTAGTATGATTCGTTAAAAAACACTAGGATTATTACTGTAGATTTTTTTAATCATGATGAAACATGAATATTATGCATTATTATTATTGTTCTTAATTATTGTAATACTTAATAAGTAGCACTATTATTATCATTCTCTTGTAAGTATGAACCATTCTGTTTTCAATTCTTACCTCGTCAGTACTTTTAGGTATACTCCATATATTTTGTTCAAAATATAAGTAAATTAGTAAAATAAAAACATACAAAGTTTTGTTATGGAAATCATTGCGCTTTCTTTGGTCATTCAATATCCTGTCCTTATAGTAGAGACTTACATTAATTACAAATAATCATTTAATTTCATCCACAGCAAAGTTTCGGGGGTATAGTAGTTCTGTTCAAAATGAACACTTGCACATTTTATTTTTTTGCACAAGATTTTACAGGAGAAAGGTAAGAAAATGTTTTCCAAGTTAATTATACCGAAGCTTCTCAAGCAGCAGGCGGAAAATTTCAGGATATGGTTTTCGTAAAACTTTGAAAGCTGAAAACTCCAATGGTATAAAATCAGTTTAAGTTAAAAAAAATGTGGCACAGTGAAATAATACATACATGCATAAGTACAACTTCTCTGACGGAGTTGTCAGGGAATCGTTGTTATTTTAAAGATACGACATGTGGACATTAACACGACAGCCTTTTACTCAAAGTAAATACCCGAGCGCGTTACATTTTATGACCCCACAGTAGTGTAGTATATACATAGCTGTAGCAGTAAAAAAAAATTCTGAGCACACAAAATAATAAAAATGAAATGAGAGACAAAACACAAGAACAAAGCTACTGCTGGGCTCTGTATATCCAAGGAAGCTATAAAATGAATATATTTCATTTTCAATAGTCCCTATACCCTGCCAGTACGTCAGTCGTCCATTCTACTTTTTATTCTCTGGAGGTAGTAATTACTGAAGCTCGTGGATGTATTATACGGAGTACACTGAATGGAATGAAAGTCGTCGTCGTAATCAGAAGTACCCGTGTGTGTCCCATTACTAATATACTCGTCTGTGAAGCTTCATGGAAGTATATCGTTTGTGCATAATATACACAGTTAATAATAGACTTGATATGGGTGAGCTTGTATTTTGGCAAAAAACTCTCCAAAAAGTATTATGACTACTGTAAATATCATTAAAAATTAAACACTTATGTCTTGTACGAACCATAGTTGGGGAAGGAATAAATATCCCGCACATACTCTCTACACCAGTTACCTCTTTTAGCAAAGTATACAATGACCAGTTATATTGTACTAGCCCTGATGGACTTGTGATTAATGACTGGACAATTTATCATTCGGTTTTCTTTCGCCCCGTCCAAGCACACACATACCTCCACGATACTTACAAGTAGCATGTACACCGGACACGAGCAATTTTTCAAACATTTTCATTTCATTTCATTGAAGCCAATTCCATTGTGCCTGTATATAGTAGATGACTCCATGGTGAACAACATGTCCTCACACTTTTCTTAATGTAGTCGCCTCCAATATACTAGCAGCTACAACAAACACTAAATTGTCGTTGCTAACGAAGAATGCCAAGACGTCGATTTTTTACTTTTGGGTATTTCATTTACAAGTATAGACTTTCCCCGTTGTACGTACTGAGCCAGCAAAACAGAATCTATCGTCAACTTAGCAGCCATAAGGGACAGCGGAATACTTGCTTCACTCGTATTTATTTTATTGCATTTCCTTCCAAAAGGAACTTAAACACTCCAACAGCGCTGTATACACAGTCCTTCAAATGAATTGTTTTTCTTATTGAATATAAAAACACGAGAAATCTCTTTTAACTTCAATGGCCGCTGCTGGTGTGCTGTAGGATTAGTTGCCAGCAACTGCTGTAGTAACTGCCTTCGAATGCGGCAGTTGCACCTTCTACACTCCAAATTTTGTGCTCTTCCAGCTGCTAAAAAGATTTCTCATCAAGGACTTCTCCGACACTGACAATGGTGGGGGACAGTAACATGACAGTGGTGGATAAAATGAGACAGATCAACATTACATGTAGCTACTTATCAAAGCTACTTGAATACTTGGAAAACATGTAGGAGTGACAGAGTAAAAGCTTTTTCTTTATAGAATACCAATATGTGCATCCAATGTGCTACTTTGAGAAAGTAGGGTTTGAATTTATAGGACAAGGGCAGCCGTAATAGGAAATTTACTTTTCTATACTAAAATACAAGCAAAACTGACTTCAAAAATGTGTCATGAGGGAAAACTGAAAACTAATGGGGCAACAATATTCGGTGTAGATGAAACTCGAGAGTTGGAAATTTCAGTGAGGGAAAAAGGAGAGAGAAAAAGTAATTCCAGCAGAACTTGGTCGTCATTTGAATAGAGAAAATTTTCTCATTCCACCACCTTCCGTTCTTTTTGAAAGTTGCAAAAAGGAGGAAAAACTGACTTTACTGAGTTGAAAAAGCTAATATAGAGCTTATGGTTATGTAGTAATGGCGTGGATCGAAAAATAAATCCCTGGTTCTTATCATGGATTGTGGAAATTATCTTCTTTTCCAACTGTTCCAAGGATTTGTAAGTTAATGTCTATATATGCAAAGTCTTTTGCTAGCAAATTGACACAAGTAACTAGAAAATCCCGTAGGATTAAGGTTTATATGGAACCATTCCTCTTCCAACATACAGGGAAAAGAACAATTTAAAATTCATAAGCCTTATCATTAAGTGCGTCAGTAGGTAAGTTCCTTTCTCTTTTCTAGAATTCCTCACTAATACTCAGCTTTTCATCATTTGCTTCACAATTTCCACCATCCATACAGAAATTTCCTAGCGCCGTATACTTCAGAGAACGAATTTTTTTACAACATTGTGTGAATAAAGCGTCAACCATTTCCATCTCTTTTCTCATCGTTAGAAAAGTACATAGCTACTTTTTTCAAGCTTCATAGCCAGATTAAATGCATATATTACTCATTACTGCTACCATAACCAGTATAGGAGATTACAGGCGAGAGATGCAAAAGTCAATTGATAATACAGGATACATGCACGAACTGCAAATCTCGAATTCGTCGTATTCATGTTATTAGGTATGTCGCATTATGCTTTTCAAAAGATTGACTTTACACTGCATATAAAGATATTAACCTATTCATTTTGTAGTTCACGAAGATTGAAATACAAGGGCATCATTACCTATTACACATAAAATACTTGTTACAAAAATACAGCTACCTTAATAACAATAAATAATCGTTTTTTGACTTCTTTGATTTGTAGCTACATTCACCAGTTCTAAGTCCCAAAGGCAGAAGTAATTTTTCCTCGCTTGAAATACCAATTTAGCTACGTAGAATGATTAGAATGAAAATAATTACACTGCAAACAGCCATTTTGTGTAGCCATAATATATCCGCCTGCTGCTCCAGTGGTTGAAAATCAAGAAGCGCCTCTCTCCACAACAGTAATAAAAATGCAGATAAATTGTGTGATGACATTCTTTTAAGTAAAGTAATCTGGTTGCAAGTTACAATTCCTCCAGTTGTAACTCGGGTTTACCTTCTTGCTGAAGTTGCAATATAAGAGGGAAATAAAGTAAAGGAAACGTCCCCCCAGCCAACTTTACAGGTTTTACAACCCGGATTATTTTCTTACTAGCATTTTACTACTATGTGCTGAAAGTACTAATAAATGTCTACTCATAGATATTTGTACGACTGTATACTATGTACTGTGATGAGAGAGACACAGAGTGTAAGAAATATATTGTAATATGTGCTATACGTATATAGCACTAGTAAGTTGCTATACTGCCGGGACTTGCATTTAGTTTAGACCGTTATGTTAGAGTACTATCCTGAACAACAGTGTTGTCCACAGGAAGTGCATTTTCAAAGCCGTGGGTGCTATGTGAGAGTGAAAGTGCGAGAGAGAGAGAGAGAGAGTGAAAAAAATCAACAAAGTGTGACTATGCTTGTAGGAGAAAGCTCCAGAGATACAGTAAGAATACGAAACTACATGACTCTATGGACTAGTAGACTGTGAGATGACGACAAGCCAATTAGGCTTTCCTATCCCTTGTTAACTTGAGACACGTCGCTCTTCTCGCTTCCATTTTCTCAAGTAATTACCTAGTTAGCTTCCTTCCTGCGCCCGTCTCCCTCATATATGTACACTGTTCAGCCTTGAAGGGTCTTTTTTCACAGAGCCTCCAGTAGATATAGCCCACAGAGAGACGTAGCTATTAGGTCCCGTCCATTTTAGACTCAATTTAACAAGTCCTCAACTAAGTAAAGATTAGTGCTCAGCCAGAGAAAGGATTGTATTGAATTCCAATTTCCACGCTACAATTTCCACAACATTACAACACCGATTCGGCCTTATTACCCACCCTTATACACACATTGGATTTTTACACGTTGCTGTCATAACGAATTTTTCTGTTGAACAACTATTGCAGTGGAGTCATGACAGCCGAAAACCAATTGCAGGTTGTTCAAGGGAGCTCTGGATTCCTTTGAAGTTTCCAAACCATTCCGGGTTATAGATGTATGTACAAGCTCTTTTTACGCAACAAAGTTGCCCGTAGTTGTTCAAACAATCTTCACCTCATCAGCAATCATCGCCAGCTCTACTACCGACCAGCAAGTCTTAAATCTCCAAAAGGCTATATGCTTGTGCACATCATAGGAAACAACAAAGAGGGGAAATTGAAATCCAACCAAAGGCTGAACATAAAATATATAACCTTGTGCATGGGGCATCAAAGTCAGTATACCTTGAAATCGTTTCTGTTATTACTCTTCACATGCTACCACAAGTATAAGGATTTTATATTCAAACTACCCGTCAAGTCGGAAATATATGCAGGTCCTAAATTGTGATGATAACTAGAATGGATGGGATGAATAATGATCACAAGTCCATAATTACATCAACGTTAATGTGAAAATATTGCTTCAATTTGAAGGGGCATAAACTATCGCTCCTTCAAAGTAAATCCCGCCTTTCACCAATACTTATACTTACAATCTTCATTGGTGCAGTAACATTAGAAATCTTTACAGCAGTAATATCAATCGAGCTGTATGTACATAGATACTAGATACAACATACACCACATATTAAATCTCTATAGTAAAATAACATTGAAAAATCTCTGTGAGCATACAACATAACAGAAAATCTCCGTAGGCAAAGCAACATTCTGTGTTGTCGTATATGCAAAATCTGCATATATTAAGTAGGTAAGTATCTATTGATTTTCCATATCTCGAACAACACGAAAGAAGTGATAATCAAAGTTTTCCCCTACATCAAGACTTTCTGGGCAGAAACGATGAAAGAATTTCCTCCTGGGAAAGCTTTGGCAGATCAAGGAAGAGGCATGTCTTGCATATGGAATAAATTAGTTGCACCTCATATGATCGCACTAATGGTGCAATACTTTAGGAAAAGAATGAGTTCCCCGACAATTAATAGGCCCTCACGTGCATATAAGTATAACCTCTTGCTAATTTACTAATCAATTAGGATGAGCTGTTGATGACACAAGGAAATCCTGCTCCTGTTACAGCAGGCCGTAACCCCTGGAACTACCACAAAAGTTCATAGTTTTCAGCCTCTGGACCAAGAAAACTAGTTGGAAAGTAGGACAATGCGCGTAGTCTCTCATCTGTGCATATAAATGCTCACTAGACCTTTAAAAGGTTTACATATTATTTGCAGAATTAAAACGTACATTACAAGGGAATTCAACGTAGCTTTCATATCCGTTATGAGAATTCCACTAATAAATTTATTATCATAAAGATGGATATTGCTACCAGGCTCTTCAACATGACAGGCTATATAGTACATATAATCACAGGGTGCATACTCATATAACTACCATTTAATCTTTACTGACACGGATCCTGTGAGTAAATACAGACGTCTGGCAATAAGCAAGACGAGGATGAGGATACAGATATAAAGATTGCAACGTATGTGGTTGTATGGAATGAATATCTGAAAGGAAAAAATTACTGACGTCAGACAAGTCAGTATGATCATGAGTAATTTAGAGGAATAAACTGGAAATATTCCAGGAGGTACAATCTGAAAGCTTGAGTACCTCCATTGTGAAAGAGTATGGTCATGTGTATAATTTCATACATAAACCATATATTGTGTGAGCCAGATGAAGGCATGAGAATGGAAGGGTGTGCAATTTAAGGATGAAATCTGGGCACGGCAGTTTCAAGGGCTCTTTGATGTTTTCGGTTTAATTGGTAGATAGGCAAGTAATTTGCAACTATAGGCTTACCACAATGGTCTCCTCCTGCACACTCAGAATCAAGTCCAAGGAAGTTCCGCCAATCACAACCTGTAAATTGGAATAGAGACAAGACGATGAAATACACCACGTAGGATTTAGTCTGGATTGAAGAAAAAGTTCTATTATACTGCCAAAATACTCTGCAGTACATACGGCACATATGCAGTGCACGAATATTATATAGGCACATATACATAATTTCAATTGACTTCATGGCTTCTTACAAGGACAAGTGTGTATAAGAACGTGTTGCTACTATAGAGCTGCATGGCGGGGGAAATTTGTCGGAGCAAATGTAATGTCTTTGTTTGTACTATCTGTAATGCCGGGGGAAAGAGTAAAAACTATCGTTGAAGATAGAGAAATCGCTTTATTGTCGCACGAATCTATTACCTAGATACATACATTAACTGCATTTGTCCATGTAGAAGCTCGTATCCTTACTTCCTGCGCTAGCGATAAAGCCCAAGATGAAAAAGGGATCTTAAGTAAGAATCGGAATTGAGATTTAGGTTTGCATAACAGATTCTGAATGTGCCGTGAAAAATGGAGGAAGTAAGTATAATTTTAAGTGGCGAAAAACGACGACCAACAAATTCCCACACTCCAGTTGGGCGAGAAACGATCTGAGAGAGAAGTGAGTTCGGAATAAAAAAAATTCAAATTCTTTTGCAAAGTTCCGATGTGAGTTTTGGTCGTGATCATGAGATTAAGTAAGATACGCGAGCAGAGAGCGAGAGAGAGAGAGAGTCCGGATAGAGTGGGAGTTAGAAACGACGACTCTTCTCTCCGGCAAAGTAAATAAAATCGAACTCAGTTCAGAAAAAGGATAATGCGAACAAAAGGAATAAAAGCCGAAAGTGAGATTGATTTTTACCGGCCGACCACTTGATGAAAAAGAATGGTAGCTTTTGCTTATTGTCTCGTCATTCAACCGGTTACTCTTGGATCCACAAGAAGTCCCTCTGTCCCTCTCCAATCCCTTCGAATTCCAAGCTTGATCAGTTTCTAAAGAGTGGCCACAGTTGGCCGACCCATTGAGTGGAGAAGTTGGACAATCATCGGCGGTGGTAGAAGTTACAAAACCTCGGACAGTGCTCTTGATTGAAGTTGAGGTTGTTGAAGGGGAATATCGTGTCCAGCTGGATGCCTTCCTTTCAATTCGAACCGGTCGACTGACATTGTTGAGTCCGCAATCCAGCAGTCCTTGATAAGCTTGAGGATGACTACTAGTAGCAGACACGTAATGATAATGACCGCTATTAGGATGATGACTCTCCGAATGTGAATTGTCCTCTGAATTGATACCACTTGACAGCATCTCATGACCCTCTGTTTCCTCCTTTCTCAATCTTAAAAGCTCCAATGCAATTTCAGCACCAACAAGAGCATTATTCTCTATCAAATGCTTATTAGCTTCTAAGGAATCACCACCCGTTAACTCGTTCACTTTTCCCAGCAGAAATGGGGTCATGTCTTTTCCATTTATACCCGCCTTCTTCGCCTCTTCTAATGCTGTCTCGATTGCTTTCTCAATCCTCTCTCCAGATGTGGCAAACTCCTATCATTTACATAGAAAAATACCCAACTATTATTGTTGAAGTGCATTTTTTGTTTATAAGATCCCACACATGGTTAAATACTTTCACGGGTAAGTGACATCTTAATTTCCTTATACTACAGTTCAACACAGACATGATAGAAAATTTTCATAACATCGCTTTGTTTATGGTGTAGGGCTCTAGTTCGCATTATTTTTAAAAATTCGATAAAACACATATACACAAATGCACACTGAAATAGAAGATTATAACATAAATGCACATTACATACTAGAATTACGTAACAGTCAGCTTCCACTATAAGAACTCACCACGATTTCATGCACTTCACCCCGGAATCGCCAGTACGGTTCATTCCACCCAAAATGATTATTACATCACAGCTAAATGTATTATGAACATAATAAACAAATCTCTTGGGTTTTAACAAACAACCCGTATAATAGTATCAGAACGCGGAACAGCTGCCTACCCATAACATTGTCTCCACTTTTAAGGTCAATTAAGCCCTTCCATCAAATAAAACCCGCTCATCAGTTGACAGACACACCAACTTATGCTTTATAGACCTCGAGTATACTACATATCATTAATGTGTAACCTCTTTCAAAGCCATTATTACTACGTTGATTTAACCAAATGCGTTACTTTGCCTATTTTATCAGTATGAACAAAACCACGGTACACACAAAGCGGCTTATATGCAGTTATTATGTATGTATACCCATCATTTTGGAAGTAACTACCTATACTTTAGATTACATATTCAAGTCCTGAAACTTCGGAACAGTATTTTAACGATGTGTACAGCCATGAATTACACTATATGTGGGTTCCTCCTTTTGCAATATACCCAACAGTAAAAGTTTTGTAATGCATAAACTTACACCATGACACTGCTTCTTGGCGGAAAATCCTTCTTGGTAGATTTCCTGAAGTAGGTCCCGAAACACTTTACAAGTCGTGTTTTATATAGCTTAGTCATTGTTACCCTGACGTACATACATACACGTTACTGTCATATATTCGTGTAGTTACGTGTAATGCGTTACACTTAAATACGAAAAGAAGCGAGCCTCGAGAAGGAAGTAACTCCTTAGCGGAAGGAAGGAATATACTTGTATAAGTACTTAAATTTACTTTGTATTAATCTTTATAAAGTTAGAATACACAATATATGCGTAGTAGGCTATAAGTATGAACGTTGACTCTCGGGTTACAATAGGTTTTCGTATTAGGTAGGATTAATCCATCAACTTATAAACTGCCCGGAGAAAAAGATCGAGGGAGAGAGAGTGAAGTTGAGAAATTGTTGCTAAACTGCCTCCCTCTTTATCCTCCATAATACAAGCTTGAGTTAACAAATTACAACAAGTTAAATAGCATAAGTTGATATAGCAATGGAGTTCACACCCAGCATTCAACTCTTACTCGGGCAAGTTTTCGGTTTCCATTTACCGCCTCAATTGTAACCGCAAACAATGCTTGAACTCGCATGGAGATCGTTTCTCTTCTTCGACTCAAACATGCCTTTCCGTCGTTCTGTTGTTATGTATGTATGCACTTTCAATGCACTGTCCCATTTTATTATAAACTTGCCTCTGTAGTTCTTCACAAACCCTCAACATATACATACAAACTGTTTTTGAGGCTTCCTTGTGTTTGACGTGTTCCCTTGTCGATTTTTTAAAACTTCCATAGACTTACTGCCGTCGTGTGTACTTTTTATATACATATACATGCGAATACAATACATAAACATCCCAGTTCCTCAGATTCCATTCGGTTTCAACTATTGTGTATTTTTATTTTTGTACTTATACGGATTGAGGTCAAGACATGGGTTTTATTCCATAATATGGACTTGTGCATGCTCGGTCTTCCAGTCGAAAACTCATGGTAGTAAAGGTTCGTCAATAAATTACCGAACTATTTCAACTTGTCGTATGCCTTGCCTTATCTATCTTTCCCTCTTTTTGGCGTCCGGCGGTTTTTACTTCCTACCCTATACACTATCCACACATTACGTGTGTGCATATAACCGCAGCCCAAGAGTCCTTGATATGTGAAAATGTTCCGGCCGAGTCTATGTTGTAGTGTGCCTATTGCATATGTATATATGCCACAAGCCATGCTATAATCACTTCATGCCTGAACGCAGGTAGCATGAGTGAGGGTAATGATAAAAGTTTTACCATTTAAGTTTCTGTTTTACTTGTCTTCCGGGTTTTTTAAACTAAGAACTCTGGGAAATGTCTGTGGTGTTATCATTATTTGCTTTCATTTTACCGGTGCTTCTTATAGTAAGACGGCGATTATTATTATGACTATATCTACAAATTGTTATTATACATATAATATGCTGCCGAATAGATTATAAGATGGGCTTATAGAAGCCGCAATACCAATGGTGCCATATTGATAAACCCAAATAGTATAAAGCATTTTGTGTTGAGATAAAAATAAGGGCTTTGAGATATACTGATACTGCTAGTACTTGAGAATGAATCAGGTGAAAAATCTGTGCTTGCAATAGATGTAAGTTGCATGACACAATGGATTTCGGAGACTAGCAGGTCTAGAAAGTGTATCTGAAGATCAGAACATGCTGGATTTGGCCAAAATTTGAGGAAAAACAGTTTTCCGTCGTTGCCTTAACTATAGGTTGTACATGTACGTAGTACTTTCATGTACATAATACTAAAGGAATCGAGATCCTGTGTGTTTAAAGTGAAATAGGTGCCTTCGAGGTCATTAGGTGTGTGCTCGCACATCGGGCTGAAGTGAGTTTATGGCCATTAAGTTACTTAAAAGGAATAAAAGAATAAGAGAAAACACATACTCGTCCTCACCTTGGGTATGGTAACGGCAATAAGAATGCCAGAGCCTAATGCCAATCGAAAGGAAGAATGGAGCAAATTTGCTGCTTCAATTTCATTGTCAAGTGCGTATGGAGCTGTGAATGGGCTTTCAGATGTGAAAAACGATGGAAATTTAATACGTCTAATGTTTGCTGCTGGAATGTCCTCCCCATCATTTTCATTTCCATTCCTAATCTTCTGAGTTCTTCCCGTCTCTTTCCCTTTCGAATCCAGGACACAGACACAAACACCTTCCGTCTCCTATATTTTATACGTATATACATACATATGAGCGAAAAGTTTGCGGAGCACACAAAAAGAGAAAACAATAGACTTTACTTGAGCATTAATACATGACATTCAGGGAAGACGAGATGGAGATGAGATTTTATAAAGTAGAGGTTGGAGTTATTATACATGCAGGAATGGTTCCAATAATTCCCAAGTAATGCACATAGTTTGTATTCATAGGAGAAAAACTTAGTCATAAATGCTGCTACGTGTATCGACTGCAGCTCTATAAAATCCCTGAACAGCTTGCGTTTTGTTATGCTGATTGTGAAAGGTAGAACACGTCTGACGTAGAAAGAGCGCTACATACTTTTATCGTTATACCTTCCACTTTAGGCTTTGTTTAAACCTGAACTGATACAGAGTCAAATTAGATAACAAGGAAGAGAGGTAAATCTCGCTTTGTTGTACAGAAGACTTGGAGAAGAAAATCATAGGGAGTCAAAAGGTGTGCAAAAGATCCTACGTCCGTTTGTGTGTCAAGTAACTAACTAACCACAAGTTAAAGTTGGGAAATCAAAACTCCACATGGAGCACACGTAAACTAATTAGAAAATGTAAGCCCTGGAGAATCAACTCGTGGATATGGAGTTGAACTGCTACAAGAACTATAGTATACAGATGAGGAACTCTGGGAATCCCTCAACCGCCTCCATATCAATGATGGCAAGCTACCATCACATACTGTTCTAGTAATTCAAATGACGTAGATTTGAAATGAGAAACGTGTTTGGAGTCAACGAGAAGTTAGGCGTAATTCTCCCTGACAAATCAAATGCTCTGAAAATAGGTTATCTCGCCGTCAAAAACTACTGTAGAAGTGGTACATAGTGGCATCATCATCATCGAGCGAAAAAATTCCCTCACGTACGCATATACTTATGTTTTCATATCAATGTTCATATTATATTTGGTAAAGAAAAATGAATGAATCAAGTTGAAACGTGAAGGAAATTGTAAAAAAAACGTTTCTACCCACAAGGTATTCCAGTGTCTTGCCGATATCCAGGATCGATTTGACTCCAGCCGAGATGACAGCAATCGGACTCCGACCCAATTCCTTAAGATCCGCACTAATGTCAAAGCTTGATTCCGCACCACGATGAACTCCTCCTAAGCCACCTATTGTTTTATTTATTACGATTAATACTTGTTTCAAGCATTTTATTACCCCTCTTCAGTAGACAGCTATATTGCTGACCCCAAGGACATAATTTATAGCTCATTTTTAACTGACTCTGTGGGTATGCATACGGGGTTCATACCTCGTAAACAACGTCTACTTTGTACAGCTAAATGGTGTTACCTGTTACAAAAATAGGAATTTTTGCTCGAACGGCGCCAATAATTGTTCCCGAGACGGTTGTTCCCCCATTCATTCTCTACAAAATAGAATTGTAAAACAATTGCCAAATTACTTTCCCGAGTTCCTTTTGTCAAATAGATTAGGCATTAATTGTAGTAATGATCAAATTATTGATGTTTTTATAGCCGTGGGGTTTCATAAAATTGAAATTCGAGTCCCTTCAGTAACTCAGTTATTTTCACTTTTACTAAAAACAACTTATACATATACTTGACTATCACTATTTTATTACATATATTCATACAATGGTGTAGTGTGATTCAAACATGAACCTTACATACAGAAGTACAAACAAGAATAGTTTGAAACATGTATTTACGTACTAATCATTGTACTTACCTCAATCGAATGAACAATTTTAAAATACATACTTCAACTTCTGGAAATCTATCTATGTTACACTAGAACTTGGAATTTGTGATTTGTTTTTTTCTGATGGAAACCTAGTGGGTTACAGTTTCAAAATTTGACATCGGGTTAGAATATTGGAGTTTATCGGAATGAATCTTACTTTCACAATCCGTATCAAACTATACTGACAGCAGACAGTTTTAGGGTTTGTCTCAAACGACCTTGCTCAATGTTTATTAACTTTTCACTTTAGAATAAAGTATCAGAACGATTGCGGCTAGAGAACGGGATACTTTCGAAATAGGTAGGCTATGTGTATTTTGAGTAAAGAGTATGTGTATGTATGTAGTGTGTAATGAAATGTGTATGTATATATATTTCTCAGTTTGACAAGTGGTTGTTCTATCTCTTTCATGTTGGAGGTTCAATATGCATCACCACAATAAGCTCTACATAGGTCCTTGAATTCGGAGTGAATGTCACCAATTACATTCACAAGTGTCAATTACAATCCTCGCTTGTTTCTGTAGTATTAGGAAATAGTGGAGAAGATCAGTGTGTGCTTATTCCGGTTTCATGGGTGAACACCAATGCAGAGCAGTTCACTTAACACGGCCTTTAATTCAGTAACATTGTGTTTGGAGATACGGGGAGGGATATTGAAGTGGAAACACGGTAAAACGGATTTCCTATACTGGGCTATAAGCAATCATGAAACACGTTAAGATGGACACCTTCACCTCTATTGGGCAACTAAATAATAGAGAAAAGTAAAAGCCACAAAAATCCCTGTGGACAGGAGAAACTTTCTATCCTCATTTCAGTGGAAGGCCATTGAAGTATGTTCGTATGGGGGAGATATATGCTATCTCGTCCTAGTGCCTCTCACTTGCATCATGGGAGTCACATATCCGTACGGAGTCATTTTCGATTAATCTTACGATTCTCTCCTTTCCCTGTTCGTCTCATGGTGCAAGTATCACGTACGTGCATGAGGAAAACCAAGTAAGTCAAGTAAAACTGCACCAAAATGTGTGAACCCAGCAGGACTCCCCTTCATATGCTCACATGCATCCCATAAATACTAGCTGCGGTAGTGGAAGTTACCCCACATAAAAATTATTATGTACGAGATCAGGGCTACTAGTACTAGTTATTGCAAGTGGTACATATTATAAAGGAAAAAGCTTACTTGAGATAAAGCGTAGGGTAAATCTCTTCTTGAAACTTTGACTACAGGAGATTTACTTGACCCGGCATTTCTCTCTTTTTTGGCTGCAGAACCCAAAGTTTCAATATCTTGGTTCGAGAGTCCGACGGTAAGTTGACCTTCGATCACTCCTACGGTGGCGGGTATCACACCCTAGAAATTAGATTCAAAAACATGAAATTGGTGAACTACTAAAAAAAAGTTGCATAAAAAACTTCTCGACATTTTACTAAAGTTGCCTTTTTTCAAAACACTGCAGTTAACATCGAGTTTCTAGTGCAGTCTTGGTTGTGCCAGAGGATAGAAATAAAGTATGTATACTGAAAGGGAAACTTTTCTTTTGAGGTAGGTTTTCTACCCTGTATATAGTTGGCCTTTTTATCCATACTGGCATACTTTCTCCTTCGGCCGACGTGAGTGTAATACAATAGCTCCGCTGTATTATTTACTTATTAGTGTTAATTGTTGAACGTGGTAAGAATTTAGCTTTCGTGGCTGTCATCACTAGAAGGGAGAAAGTATTAGAGGGAGTAATATACCGCGAATAATAAAGATGAGGCTAACCTTGTGTCTAATGATATTTTCAAGATGCAGTGCTGTCTCTATGTTGTGGGGGTATGGCATGCCATGAGTAATGATTGCGGATTCCAATGCCACCACAGGCTGGCTATTTTTCAGGATGGCTTGATATACCTCCTCTGAGATTCGGAGAGGACTGGAGTTAGTTTGGGACAAAGATAAAAAAACTGATCCATCTCGAATTTCAACGAATCCCTTCTCAACTGTCGACTTATTCCGGATGATGGCTTTTAGATAATTAGCTTGACTTCCTCCAAGTCTCTTGTTCAACCAATTATGTTTCGCTGAAAACACCAAAACGACTCTTGCGGGTGACAACAACATTTTTTCTTACTCAAGCTTCTTTATTTTCTTGGGGATGCACTCCGACTAGTCTTGAATCCTTATATATTCTAAGCTTGAATTTCATTTGATGTTCTTCTTTCTTTTTCTTTCTTTCTCTTTCTCTCTCTCCCTCTCACTCTTCTTTTGCTCTTCTTACCTCATTGTCCCAGTCTCTAAGATGACAATCATGACATATAAGCCGGTATGCTGTACAAAATCGATTATTTCTCTTTCTAATACACTTGCAAGGCTTCGGTAATATTAATATCTACTTAGGAGACATTTATAGTACTGGCATTCAATATTTTATCCCCCGTCATTATAGTCCTAATTCCAAAGAACATCCCCTAATTTTTGAGAAAGCATCAGGGCGTCTAAAGCTCTCATTATTAGCAATAAGTTTTGTGCTATAAAAGCTTGAATTATCTAGCAGAGGGATATGATCTATTAAATTGTAAAAGTCTATGATGAGTCAGGGTACACGCAAGTATGAACATGATACTAACTCTATAGTTGTTATAGGTGTTAATTAACTCAATCCTACGCGATTCCGTCTCGTTTGGTCGTAAATTGACATAAAATTCGCTTCAAACATTAATTGGCTCCGCTTTCGATTCAAAAGTAATTGCAATAAAATAATAACTCTAGGAAAAGTAGTTGCAAATAGCTTGATATTTTGATAATAAAAATAACATACAAATAAATTCGCGAAAACTAGTTATCAGCTTGTTTCTCTCCCAGGTATTTACGGTTCTCTGCATTTTGCTCCTCAAAAATCGCTAGAGCCTTTATTACACTTGTACATACACAGATTTTGCAATTAATTTAATGATTCCTGGAATATCATGTGTACATCTACGTCGTTCTCGCGAGGGAAGGGCGCTAGAGCAACTGTTGCTGAAGTTGCTCCACTGAAGCGAATTCCCATTTAATTCTTCATGCATGAAATTAGCAAAATGTTATGTTGTGAAATGTTGATATGCATGAACGTATGTTTTACTAATGTGGATGTTTCAAATTTGCTGAACTACTTTTACTTACGGACTATGTTAAGGCAAAGAATGACAACTTGGAAGTCGTTAGGGCAGAGCATGCTTGACAATTGAAGCATACCAAGCTAATATTATAATAGCAAAGTTTTAGCTTACAATCATTATTTCTGCTTTTTTGTACTCCGTCATATTGGATTCAATTTTTTCTCTCAAGAAAAAGTTTTAACTACTAAAACTTTTCTGACTTCACTGTCAACAATGTGGGAGCGAACAATCCAACTACGCTGTATCGTTCCCGTCGCCCATGAATTCAAAGAATTAATTAGCAACTAACTTCAATACTGCTCTCAGAGCTCGATAAATTCAACAAGGCTCATCGCCATTGTGGCATGTCCTAGGTTACTTGTAGATGTGTATACTTAGGTTAGTTATAGTTGTCATCGTCGATATCAACGAGATATAAATCTTCCTTTTAATCCTTGACGCTCAGCCTGTAGCCAAGCCCATTCAATTCGCAGTACAAATACTAGAAATACTATAGATTTATTCATAGATCGTCGTTGAAACAAATAACAGAATTCAAAGGATATTTCCATCCAACATTTAGTTAGTTAGTCTAGCGAACATTACCTAGTTAGTGTCTAGGTACTTAGGATGAGTAAATCGGATGAAACTCTTCAGCCTTTCGTATAAGCTGCCTTCGGAATACAGACTATCACATAGGAGACATGAATGGAATAGCTTATAAGCCGGAGAGAAGGATATTGTCGAATTGACGGAATAATATCACCCACGCTTGGAGCAGGGCTTCGAATAAAGCAGGAGGTTTCCACAAAGGTTATTTTTAGTCCCTGCCCTGACTATTTACGTATAAGAATAGCAAGACTTACTTGTCTAAAAGCTAGTAAATGCAGTCATTGAACGCCAAATCGAATCTCCGACCTGTGTGAAACTTAATTGCTGGAACCACCAAAACTGAAGTGTATCAATAACAATTTTATACCAGCTCACATGGATGTTTCTTGTTGTTATTTGTATTTGTTTTGTTGTCTCTATAGCACATCACTGTTATGGAATACTAAACCATTTACGTCTGCATGGGCAAAGGAGTTCGCTGGTTGGAACCGTCGAGGTTTATTTTATAGATACTTATAAGCTGTAGAAATTAAGAGAAAATAATCGTGAAACATACAGAATGGGTTCACAAGAAGCGTATTATATAGATATATACACAGTTTTTAGATTTAATTCACCGAGTAAATCATGAGCTTGAAACAACTTCCCAACGTTATACTCCTTATCCTCCAAGAAACTAATGACTGGAAATACGAGCTGGGATGAGTTTCATATTGGGAATACGGCTTGACATAAATCAGTGCTTCTCTTATCTTCAAGTTTCCATTCCATCCCAGCACCAAGTAGGAAGCCGCGGGTAGTAAACCGAGAACAACACATGGCTAAAATAAAAACTTAAGACTCGAGTGTCTATATATTCATCTATTTGTAGATTGTATTTCTATATATAAATCTATTTGTAGCCACGCTGATGAGTGAGTTGCATTAAACCCTTGTCATTTTCTCATAGTTGTCCCATCATGTGAAATGCCTTATACAGAATTATGTAGTATAGAAAATAGAAGCTATATAGGATAATTATGTTTTTGTAGGTACTTATTTACAGTCCATAAATATACGCAGTTGTACTGGCAGTGCATTACGCAAAGAAGACCTGTGACCTTTAAGGAGAAGTTTATTCATTAGTCTGATAAGTCCACATATCGTCGGGGAAGGATCCTAAAGTACCAAATACTATCCCTCCACCATACAATTTGGTACTTTAAGATCCTTCGCGGACGATACATGCATTATTATTTACTCTCAGGGACAATCGTGATAAACATTAGAGCAATCTATGGATATCATATAGATATATGGGTATATGTAATTTAAAAGTTGAAAGCTGTCGAGCTTCATCAACTGTGATACATTTATGCAGCTGTAATTACTTGGAAATATAAAACTGTGAATGAATTGAATGGATCATATTTTATTGATTAAATTTGTAATTTTTCCACTTCCCCATGAGTGAGAACAAGCTCATGAACGGAATATTATCATCCCTGCTTTTCGGCTTACGGAAAGATCTTTAGTTCAACGGAAAGATGGAAGGTGAAAAAATGTACGAAATTATTTTAGCTCATCACATGAAATGGACTTTCCATTGAAAGGGATGGGTGAACGCTTTTCTTAGCCAAAAGCTAGGAAAAGCTTGGAGGAAATCCTACCAGGATTTTTGGGGATCAGTAGCAGCGTAATTAATACTTACCACAGGACTCTCGCTGTAAAAGATATAAGAAAATCATTTGTGGGGGATCAAATTCATTCCTTCTTTATATTTTTAGAGTCAAGAGATTACAGTAAAGTAAACTAAAGTGGTCAGAAGGACTACAAAAAACAATAACAGTAGGCTTAAAATGAATGAGCTTTAAATTAAAAATAAAAATATTGTGAAGAAGCTGTTTATCTACCATCAGAAGGGATTAGCAAATGTCACTCTGTTTATCGCCACATGATTCACGACACTGGCGAAAGGTTTGTAGGGAAGATACGATCTGCTGTAAAAACATTGGTATTTGTAGACACTGCCGATTTAAAGATCCAGAGTATAAAGCCGTTTGGCATGGAACATGGATTGGCTGGTCTGTGTTTAAAAATATTTTGTTCAGGCTTCGAACATTGTATGTACAATCTATGCATGTATACAATTCCATATGACAGTCGAATTTTATAACCTGCTGGCAATCTGCAGTTGTTTGGCAAATCAAAGCATTATCATTTAAATTACTTCTCCCATGCTGACAATACTACTCTCTATTACGTTTTAATCAATGCGTTTATTCTCGACATTTGCTAAACGTATTTACAATACTGAAATAAGTTTTATATTTTAGATTATTATATTTGACTCGAAAAGAAATAATTACAAGCCTTATGGTTTGCGACGTAAGATTAGACAAACACAAACTGCTCGCCCAATAACCGAATAATATTTCAAAAAATAAAACTTTCTTCATTTAAATGCACAAGAAGTGGGCAAATTTAAAAAAGAATCTATACGTTCATGGTATTACCATGATTATCTACATTGCAATTAATTTCGTGATAGTCACATTCACTCAGGTCGGTTTTGCTGCTCTTGTAATTGTCGCTGCTTCTTCCGAATCCCGGTCCTCCGGTATTCGGCCCGTTCATCTAAATACTCTTTCTCGCAAATGTTCCGAAATTCCTGATCGTTATACCATCTTGTGAGACAGTCTCTCAGTGCCTCGTTTTGCTGCCTGCATTTTACTACCATGAAAAAATTGGAATCCTTGCAGCATTCGGTAAAAGCCGCCACTTCTGGTATACATTTCTCCGTTTTTGCTTTCTCCCGCATTATCTTTGGTACACAGACATCCTTCTCCACCTTCCGCAGACTGAAATCATTCGGGTCACCTAGGTAATAAAATACGAATTAAACACAAAATTAATGATTATAAAAGAAATACAACATAAATTACAAAATAAAAAAATAAATACAACTTAAATAGAAACTAAATAAAAAACAAATAAAACTTAAATAGAAACTAAATGCAAATTAAATAGAAACTAAATAAAAAATAAATACAAAATAACTGCAAATTAAATAGAAACTAAATAAAAAATAAATACAAATTAAATACAAAATATACACAAATTAAATACAAATTAAATAAAAAATAAACACAAATTAAATACAAAATATACACAAATTAAATACAAAATATACGCAAATTAAATACAAAATAAAACAAATTACTATAAAATAAAAACGAAATTAATTACAGAATAATTACAAATTAAATACAAAATAAATATGAACTAAGTACAAATTAAATACAAAATAAATATGAAATAAATTACGAAATAAGTACATATTGAATACAAAATAAATAAACATTAATACAAAATAAATACGAAATAAATCACAGAGACAGAATACATGCTAATTATACAAAATAAATACGAAATGACTTATAGAATAATTACAAAATTAAATACAAAATAAATATGAAATAAATTACGAAATAATTTATAGAATAATTTACCAAATTAAATACAAAATAAATATGAAATAAATTACGAATGTAAGTACAAATTGAATACAAAATAAATAAACTTTGTTACAAAATAAATACGAAATAATTTATAGAATAATTACAAATTAAATACAAAATAAATGCGAAATAATTTACAGAATAATTACAAATTAAATACAAAATATATTACAAAATATAAGTATACAAATGAAATACTACATA